>PVJO010002704.1:0-137744 GCA_004026905.1 Hystrix cristata | reverse complement strand
TTTTGATATTAAATGCTGTAAGCAAAGAATTAAAATTTTAAGTTATCAGCATGAATTTTTCTATTCATTTTATAGTGTGTAATTCTGGCTTTGAAGGCAAGTAAGAATATTTCATTTATATGTAGAATCACTAAAGTAAAAATAAGTGTTCTGTAGCTTGTACATATGCATATTTTTGTTCTTACAGAAAAATAGAAACACTGTTCAAAACAAATTTGACTATTTTTATTTCACCTTTTGCCACATGAACTTTTTGCTAATTCTGTACCTTTAGCTGACTGGTGAGGGAGGCGGAAGAGAAAGGTAAATGTATCACAGGCTGCCCTCTCTTTTCCTTTCCATATCTTGTCATTTTCAGCGTAAGTGATTGGGCAACATAAGGAAGTAACATGGGTACAAAAGGATATGACACAGATTCTTGGTCATTTGTAATTCTCAGAACATTATTACCTTCTGCTTTTAAAGCAAGTTCAGGCTGGAAGGGAAAGTATGGTCTCTCAGGACTTACAGCGCTCCTGCTTATTTAATCATAGATGTGCCACACTTACCTCTTCTTGCTCTGAGGCTCGCTCTACTCCCACACATTGTGGGCAAACCCAGACTGTGTGCTTAAGAAACACTGAGAACACAATACGTACACAGGGCATCAGGAAACCGTGAACACGCTGATTGAATGTACCTGCACTCTGTAAGTGCATATATTCGAATGTCCTTCGGACATCTCTTCCAAAATAAAAGATCAAGAAAAATTATGAAGAAGTTTTAAGATGGTGACAGCAGGGTATTAAATTAGGCACAGGGTCTTTCTGAGTTTAGGGTTAAATGCAACTGTGCAGATGGTGTACACAGAGGCCAGCCTTTCCTAGCTGTGTGTCTAGAAGCATATTAGGACAAATTTGGTTTCATGAAAGTAAAGTTTCAGGAAAGAAGAAATGCTTGAGAAAACCTGGGTATATCAACCAAACGGTTTCTGTGTTTTATCGATCATTTGCAATTGTACTATTACAGTAGTCATATTCCACACCCCTGGCATAAGACATTTGTGGGAATTATTGTAACTCACACAACACTGAAGACATGTTATTATCATTCCTAACATGCAGGTGAAGGAACCAAGGTTCACAGAAGTTATTTCTCAGGGACACAGAACTACCAAAATTAGTAATGTCGATTTCACTCCAAAACTCTTACTCCTTATACTATTATATCAAGTAACCAAACTAAATCATTTTACAATATCATTTTTAATAGCTACATCATACTCATTCTCTTTATAATTTTTTCTAAACTGTATATAACCAATCAAAGGCAACCTAATATATCTTAAAATTTGGAAGGGACCTTTGGTCTAGTAAAATCAAAACAAACTCCAGACAGGAAACATGACTTCTTTCTATAAAATCAATAAATGAATATCCTTCTGTTGTTTGACTATTTCAGGGGTAGGAAAATTCAAGTGTTCTCATGTGGGCATCCATTTGCAACAAGTCCTCGGTAAAGCAAATTTGAATCAAATCAAGCGTTATGAAAACGTTGGACCACACGATTTCATTGTAAAAAGTGCTGCCCCAAAATAAATTAGGCTAAAGAAATATTATATTTTAGGGAATCTCTAGGCAGTAGTACTGTTTGGGGGACATGGAAACATTTTCTTTCCTTCCTTTCATTATTACTGGGCACCATTTAATAATTTTGCATTGAGAGGATAAGCTGGACAGCAGACAGCTGCGGACAGGTGAAGGAGTCTGTACGGACTGCAGTCTCTAGTCTATCAGGTCTTGCAACTTGATGGGATACGAGAGATGATGTGAGTAGTGGAAAAAGAACAGCGTGTGGACTCTAAAAAGCATCTGGGTTCAAATCCCAGCTCTGTAACTTGTTTTATATCTCACCACCTATTTGAAATTAAAAGACACACTAATGTTCTCTGATTCTCCATTCCCTCATCTTGAAACTGAAAATAACAGTAAGTATTTTATAGAACTGTTAAGAGAAGCGCATGGATCAGATGTGCTGATATATGTAAATGTTCTCTACAATAGCAAGGTGCTATATGAATTTAGATACCCCTATGCCTTCCAAGATTTAAAATACGTGAGGAAATGTGAAAATAAGCTGGAGATGAGAGATTGGCTAAAAGCAGAGCAAGAGAGAAGGGTGAATGGCAGAGTGGATCAAATAAACACTGAAAGAAGAGAAAAACGGGTCTGTACTCTGAATGTATTGAACATTTTTATACCTAGTGTTGTGGTAAATGATCATTTTAAAGTTATAGTAAAGCAGTGGAAAATACGATCCTGACTTCAACAAGTACTTCTCATTACAATGTGGAAGCAGAAGATCTGGGTTTATCATTGACTTGACTTGTTCCGTGATTTTGGTTAGTGAAATGACCAATTTGAGTCTCTTTTGCCTCACTTGTAAAATGGGAATGATAAATACCTATCTTCCTAGGTCGTTGATGAAAATGGAGAAAGCATGTGTGAAAACACATTTTGAATATGTTAGCTATTAGTGTGATGCTGTCGATAAATACAAATGGGCTGGTAAAAATATTAGTAGGATAATAATTTAGTAGGCCAGGCAAGGGCTGCAAAGCTGCCTAGTACCTAATGACATGTGATGTATGAGCCAGGGAGCAACAGAGCAAAGACCAGGATAAAAAGCCTTTGGGAAAACATATTTATTTCCTACAGAAATTAAAGTTAAGACTTTGGCTCAAGGAGAGAGAGAGAGCGAGATCGAGATCTGAGGCCATCAGGCTATGTTCCAGAGTTTCAGATTCCAAATATATACTTGGAAGTCACCATCTCTGTTTGACAGCCACAAACCTGAAACAGGACAGTCAAACATAATTAAGGACTACAGACTTTCTTTAATGAGAAACAAGTTTTCCCTTTTTTAAGATGCAATAGCTATGCAGTGTAGCCTAAGGAGATCAACAAATAAATATAATTTAAACAGAGAAATGGCAACTTCAGTATTAACTTTATTGCTCTGTAGGTTGCTTTGGAGTCCAATACTTGGACCTTAGTTTCCCCCTAGCAAACAGGTACTAATTGCAAAGTCACAGACTGTGGGCTCTTTCGGCCATGTTTGTTTGTTTGCTGTATGGCAGCTCCTCTCCTCTCAAAAGTGCACTTGCACTTTCCTTTGGTAGAATTCACTCCTCAACTCCATGCAGTATTGATGGACATAAAAAAGGACATCTCTTCTCTCTTGAGGGGAAGGCTGGGTGGTTTGTGATTCAAGCTTGACCAATGAGATATTCAGTGTATTGTTGAAAGAACTGAAAAGATGTTTACAGCCAACTCACTCAGCAGTGTGCTCTGACAAGATAGTGATGTGCTCTTACTATCTGGATTTTACAGGAGCTCCTTGTTTCCAGAGCCTTCTAAGTGTGGTTCCACAAGTGGTCCTTTGATTTTGTGAGTCAATTCATACACTTACAAGACCCATAATTTTAGGTCTTATGTTTAGGTTTTGGATCTATTTTCAATTAATTTTTGTGTATATTGTAAGGTCGTAAATAGAAATTTCAGATCAGATGTATATCATGGTAGATATGGTTAATGATAATTCTTGAAATTTACTAAAAAGAGTAGATCTTATATGCACTCATGGCACCAAAACACAGCAAGATGAAAAACTGTGTGAAGTGATAACATGTTAATAAAGCTTGATTGTTGTAATCATTTCACGATGGATGCATACGTCAAAACATCTTCTAATGTGCCCTAAACATAAATAAGTTTTGTTTTTCAGTAAGAAAGGGACAAGGCAAGTGTGGACACACTCACCTGCATTCCCAGCACTCTAGAGAGCTGAGTCAAGAGGATGGCAAGTTTGAGCCCAGCCTGACCCAGCTGGGCGACCGAGTGATTTACTAAGATCTGGTCTCAAGATAAGAAAATAATTCAAGTCTAAGGACGTAGCTCAGTGTAAAGGCCCTGCATTCAATCAGTAGTCCCAATGTGCGGCAGAGTTAGAATCTGTGTTATAAAGAAAAGAAATTTAAACATTATAAACATCACACAAGAAATTCTGGTGTCACTTAGTTGAAGTTCTGACAAAGGTAGTTTATGGAGGCAGAATCCTGGAGGAAGAAGGGATACTAACAGTTCGGAGAGAACTTCGGGCACTGTGTAAGACCAGTGAAGACAGGGCGAAGTACATTCTCTGGTAGCCTCCCATATTCTTCATAAGAGCCCTCTTTTCCTGTCTAGCAGTCAAGGCCTGTCCTCCTTATTTTTCGGGATCCTACACTCCAGATGATTCAAATAAATCATCACCACTGTGTGTGCTGGGAAAGAAAATCTGCCTTTATGGAGTTTTTTGATGTGTGCCAAAAGTGTCATTATCTGGTTTAGCAATACCTGAAAATAGGTTAAAAATAGGTTGCTCACATCTGCTTAACATGTGACTCTGACTACATTTAAATGAGAAACGCAAAGACTGAAAACCTTCCCATCCCCTTATTTCTTCACTCATTTATCCACTTTCTCTTCCTTTTTATAAGTAACTTTAGAGCATCAACTATTCATCAAACACCCCTAAAATCTGAAAACCGAGCTATTAAAAACCCTGCAGTGTAGAAGGTAGAGAGAGTGCAAATTATGATTCATCATACGTTCAAAAGAAGCCAGCATGATGGGGCCTGATTGTAGTTCCAGCATTCCAGAGCTGAGGCAGGAGGACTGCTTGAGCTAAGGAGATACAGGACCAGCCTCCACAAAAGGCAAAGCCCTGTCTCCAAAAAACAAACACAAAAGCAAAAAGTAGTCACTAAGAATGATAGCTGCTCGGTTTGATATCTGGGAGGAGCAGGTAGACACTTGGCCGGAAAAAACCTTTGACCCATATACCTCACAGAAACCTATGCATGAGGCCATGAGGTCGGCTCACACTCTGCTTATATAATTACAGCACATATAATGAGATCAGAAACTAGTCTTTAGGATCTTGATCAGGTGAAAGTCCATATGATATAAGAATAGAAAAGGAAGGACTATACCACACTGTCCTTTGTGGCACCATGTGACAGTTCAGCTTAATGGTGCTTCATTCTCATCTCCCATCAAAACAGGACTGCCGATTAAAATTCAGTGAAAACAAATATAGAAGTCACTTCCTTTGCTAACTACAAACTGAGTCACAGATGTTACTTGCATGGATGCCTGATAGCTTGCTGATTTCCCAAATTTTTGCTGCCCCGACTTACTCCTCATACTTCTCAGTTACCATCTCAGGTATTATAAAGACATTTTGATCTTACATTTTAAAACAGATAAAAGTTTACAGTGTGGATTGTCTATAATTTCTGAAGATACAGAGCACACATTGCCTTTTATTTTTTTATTAGGAATGCTTTGCTCTTTTTCCTCTGTTCTTCTTGTGGCAGTGATCTTTTGTTTTTTATATGTAATGGGTTTTTGTTTGTTTGTTTGTTTGTTTTGCTTTTTTTTTTTTTTTACTGAGATTGTAAGTTCCTTCTCCGATACCTGACAGTCCAACTTCTGGAGGCGGTGTCCTTCATCGTTTCGCACATGCCACTCTTACAGGTAACTGTCAATTTTAAAAGGACAAGTTAAAACCAAGACAGATGACTCATTTTTATCAGAAAATGAGCCCCATTTTAGCATCTCTGCAACTACTCAGCAGAGGAAAGGAAGGGGAGAGGTCTGTGATGAAAGGTTTCTTCGAGACAATAAAAAGATATCTAAAGTGGATCAGCGGGACAAATGCACCCAGACCTCATGTTTTCTGACATGAACGGACACTTTAGTAGCACAATAGCTTGTATTCACAAGATGTCAGGCTATTGAAAGCTTTTTTCAGACTTTTTGAAATATCTCTCTAATGAGAAATTAAAGCTTAAAGAGTGATAATATCAGAGAGATTTTCCCCTGACTCTCTTTAGATTGGGAAACAAAATCCCTGAATACTCTTTTGTGGCTGGAATTATTGTCCATTTCTGGAAGCTTGGGGGAATTTCTTTATGTGGCCATTTAGAAGACTCAATTCAGGTGGGAAAGGCTGAGACCTGTCAGCTAATCCATCCTCCCGGGGGAGAGTTCAAAAGGAAGACGAGAGAGAGCGGTGATGGGCAGCACTTAGGAAGTGCTATTCTGCTGGGTTCGGAGGTTGCTTTACTCAGACAATATCCTATTTTCATTTATTGAGCAACTGCACTCCACCAGGCACCTGATCAAGCATTAACTCAAATGGGATTTCAGCTCCTAAATCATAAAAAAGGAGGCAGGAAGCAATGGCGGAGAAAGACGAGAACATGCAAATCCAATCTGCCTAATAATGCAGGAATCCAAGGTCAGCCCTGGAGAGCCAGGCTTTTGTGGGCCTCCTGAAGAAGTAAGAAGCACAAATGATCCACTATGGAAAGGCAGTAACTCTACACTCAAATTACTTTTCTTCCACACAGATAAGCTGACTACCACAGAGCAGTCTGAATTGTGAAAATATAACACATTAAAACTCAAATTCATTTATGCTCTTGGACCACATTTAAGATTCTGAGTCTTCCTGCCTTTGAATCGGTAGTATGACCTCGTGTCTGGGGCCCACTTTGCAGCCAGCAGAGATCCTGGCTGTCCCATTAATCATTGTGTCCCCGCTCCTGGAACCGTGCCTGAAACAGAGCCGACTCTCAAGACACATGCGATGAATGAAGAAAAGACAGATTGAAAATACAACACAAAACAAACTCAAAGCTATCAACATGGGCTCTGTGACACTTTGTTCAGTTTAATTAGCATTCCGGCTTTTCCTTCCAGTTTTGACTCTCCATTTTATTTAATTTGGTAAACCAGAGATTCTGATGTCAAAAGAAAAGGTCTTGCTTTGTTTTGCATTTTAGATGAAGAAAGAGGGCATGCATCGTGTGTGCGATGTTGTTATCCTTCCCGCTGTTTTCTTTCACTGAGACTTGGGTCTCCTCTCTCTTCCTCCGCTCATAGTAGCCCCTCCTGCTGCCCCAGAACGCAGACACACACCTGCTTCCTGGACGAAAATCTCACAGAGCAGCACAGTGATCAGCTTCTGCTGGGCAGACACTCCCAGACCAAAGCAACAGCAGAATGCAAAAGGCGCCCCGGCCAGCTCTCTCCCCGGCTCCGTGTTGTAGTGTGTCATGCAGGGTTCACTAGAGGAACAGACATAAACAGATACACAACATGTTAAGGGTTTACAGGACAGCCTTACAATGGCTGCCTGCAGAGTCAGGTTCAGGAGAATCCAAAAGGGCCATCTGTGCCCTGGAGCTCTGATCGATCCCGGGAAAAGCCGAAGGCCTGGAGCTCACAACAGAGTCCCGTGTGAGTCCACATCAGGAAATCAAAGAATCTGTGCTGGAAGCCCGAGGATGGCCATTCGCAGGTAATGCTCAAGTTCGGAGCTCCTGCAAAGCAGCAGAAGTGACATTTCCGTCTTCTTTCTTTTTTATTCCATCCAGACTACAAGCCTATTGGCCGGTGCCAACCACACCCAGGGCGGGTCTTCCCTCTTTGGTAAACAAATGGCGCGTACCCAGAACCAGGCTAAAGCACTCAGCTAGGAGTTTCTTATTCAAGTTGACACCACGATAATTAACCACTCACATGGGGACTGTCCTTCTCTTGGAATCCTGAGGCTGCAAGGCAAGGACCAGGGCTTCCCTTCCCTCCTCCTGTCTCTACACTCTTCTCCGTGTGCACTCTCTGTGTTGTCCTTCCATTCTTCCTCTTTTTTACATGTCCAGAGTGACTGCCTTTTCTTCTTATCCTCAGATTCTCGTCTCCTCCTAGCAGGCTGCAGTCACAGGCCGTCTAGCTTCCTGTCTGGGTCTCCGTTGCTCATACTGTACATATTCCTCAGCCCATAATGTTCAGAGCATGGACCATGTAGATACCTTCAAGATGCCACTGAGATTCCTTTAAACTCCTCTTTCACACAGAATCTGTCTGCATCCCACTCTGCCGGGACAGCAATACTGTCCTCCTAACTCGACCTGCCATCATTCATTCCCCGAGAGAGGTCTGTGTGATCTGTGATGCAAGAATGGGTTACCCAGTAGGCGGGTTCGTGGACAACCAGGAAAATGCAGTGATGACTAGCATGAGCTTGAATCCCAGGTATCTCACTGATTACTTCAAAATTTGGGCAAATGATTCTCTCTGTTCCTCAGTTTAATTATCTATAAATGGAAACAATTATATTACATATCCCCCAGGTGCATTGTGTTTATAGGCTGCATATAGTTAGATGTGAGATAGATGGATAGTAGACAGCTAGATTAAAAGAGTGACTTGACATTTGGAAGCTTACTTGGCGCTCTCAACCAAGCCATGTTATTCTCCTAAAGTACATAAAACATTTATAGACCACCAATTTCAAATAAGATTACTCTAAGTCCATGATAAAGTAAGACGAAGTAAAGCCACATCCTAATTTGCCCTAACAACAGATTTTAAAAGTTCTCTGTGCAGACATAACGTGTCAAACATCTTTCTTGTTGAGTGACAGCCACCTCTTTACAGATCACAGCTCTATCCTCATTCTAATTTCCGCTCTCCATAGATAAGATTTAATGAGATACTTGATCATAAAATTGCCCTGATTTTATTCTAAGATCCAATATAAAACAAGTTCCTTCTTCCTTAGTCTTTCACAAAGATCCCTCAATTAAAGCCTACATCCTTTATTAGATTATTTGTAACATGCTATTACTGAGATACTCCAAAGTTCTCCCTGATGTATGGTCTCCTTCACAACACTAATAAAGCCAGTTTTCTTGTCTTCTGTATTCTGGTGGTCTCTGTATACAAAGGCTCCATAATAGATGTTAGATAATATATACACACATATATGCATACAAATAGACCAGTGCCTGACACATAGTAAGCAACTGAAAATCGTTCCTATGATAATTACATGTAGTCTGAGAGTATCCTATAAAGGAATGAGAAATTATGAGAAATGTAAGAACCAAGAAGGAAATCTAGTGTAAGGCTTATCTGTGAAATAAAATATGTAACAAGAAGTCAGTCCTGAGACAATGAGACAACTATGTGCTGAGAACTCACTGGAACTTGCGTTCAAGTAAAAGCAAGTAAAGCAAAAGCACTAATATAAGGTGCAAAAATTTAGAAGATAGTATATTAAAAGCAAGAAGACCATAACTATCATATAAAATAGTATGCAAAAATGTAACTGTTTTTTCCACCATCGTCATCAAATGCTCAGAAGCACTGGAGAATAAGATGAAGTTCATTGTTTGTACACTGTCCATGAAGGAAGGGCAAGAACAATCCTTGCATCCTGCAAAAGCACATGACAAACGCTCCACGGTCCTACTTTCTGAAAGCTCTTGGCATTTTTGTCTGTAGCTGGAGAACACAAATATGTTTTTGCACAGCAATCATATCACTGTCATTTGGCATTCGTAGTACGGCCCCATGACAGTCATTTGCAGTGTAAATTCGAGTCACATCCCAGCAATTTTGCTATCATTCGTATTATAAAGTCACCTTGCAGGTTTCCTCTACCAGGCTGTGATTATTTTTCAACTTTATTGCTAGGCTGATTTGTTTTCCCTTTGCTTATTGATGAATTTTGCTGTTAACCAGAAGTATTTCTTCAGTGGCTAGTAATAAGTCCAGGGAATCTTTACAGGACAAACCTTATGCGCCTGCAGGAATAACAGGTAAAGCTAATGGGGATCCAGCTCTCATTGTTCATTCTCCAGCTTCTGTTCCAGGTACGTATCAATTTATTCCACTGATAAGAGTAGCAAGCTCACAACAAAGTCATGGAGAGTGAAAAACAATATGTCTGTGTCTATTATTTATTCATGCACCAGTCACATGGATGAAAAATGCTAACCATTAACACCAGAACAGCAATCTTTTATGGTAATTGTGCCATCGCTTTCTTTACTGTTCACCCCATAGTGTGCTGCACGCAGAAAACAAACAGTGGTTTGGTAATTAGTTATTAGTGACTCCTCCCCACCGAGCATAGGTGTGGGAATCAGAACAAATAGTTTCTGACTGCTAGTGTCAGTGTTGCTGGAATGAAATGAACACACTGGAATTCAATTCAAATCATCTACACGTATGACTATGTTCTATATGTAAACAATCATGGGTATGTTGCCATGGTTTATAGCCCAAATTATTTGTTTTTTAGTTTAGGTACAATTCTGACAATCACATTAAGGGAATATTTAAAATAGCAAAAATATTTAAATCCCTGGTGTTTTATGTATCTCCAAAAAAAGAATATTCACTGTTTATCTAAGTCCTTCTTTAAATGTCCAGGATTTAGTACATACACACACACATAAACACACACACAGATTTGTGCTCATACTATACACATAATTTTAAGAAAAATATCCCAACCTGGAATATTTTAGTCCTGTTTTCCTCATGAGCTGCTCAGATCTTCCAAGCATCTGACTAGAGACTTGGGCAATAACTTTTTTCTATTCATCATTTTTGTTTGTTTGGTTGGTTTTAACTTTGCTCTTTCCTCATAAATTTATGCTTCTGTTATAGTTTGTTTCTAGATGTCCCCCCAAAGCCTCATGCAGTCATATGTAGGGCTGGATCAAGAGTGCATAATAACTAAATTAGTCCACCGATCGGTTTGGCATAGTTCTGCTGGGATCAAGGATGTGATGCTAGGATTATGGGTGGGAGTGTGAGCTGCCCTAAAAGCAGGCAGCCTGGATAAAATATAAGGGACAGAAAGAGGCTCCTAAGTCCCTTGCTTATCGTGCTGCCTTCTGCCTGTCTGCCGGGCCACCCTGCCTTGGATCCAGTCAACTATGAACTGAAACCTCTACAAACTGTGAGCTAAATAAACCTTTTCTCCTTTAATTTTCAGTTTCAAGTATTTTGTCTCAGCAACGAGAGAACAGCAACTAAGACAGCTTCTTATGATATACATAATACAACAGAAATTCAGTATGCCTTTAATATTACAGGAGGTCCCCTAAACCCAGGTGCTTTGTTTTTTAAGGTACATGGCACCCGCATATCAGTGGTATATCCTATTTGCCAAAAGGCGTTATTTAACATAATCAGGGGACAGGATCATTCACATAATTGCCTCCCCAGCAGTGGCCATTTCTATTGCAAAATTTGCATCCATGTGGGCCACATTAAAGGGGCGCTCTGGGTAAATCCCCGTGTGGGGGGCGGGGGCGCTCTTCAGCCCACCGCGGTGCCCTGAATCACACCTGGAGAATCACCTGTGTCAATAAAGTAAGATAAATGGATCAAAACAGACTGTGAGAAATAAGGTAGAAATGAAGAATAATTTCTCAAAAAGAAATCCAAAAAGCCAAAAGAGCATTTCAGCTCCCACACATTCCCATGAGTAGAAAGGATCACGAAAGTTTTGTATAATGAGCGGACAATTAGAACAAGTTTAAGGCAGCCTTGTTATTTATGATTGAGCAAGGTCAACGTAATTAAGTCTCTTCTATTATTTATAAGTTTGTATGTAATTACTGTAAATTCTAGGTGTTTTGTGTGTTATATTAGAATTCATGGCAATGTTATTTTAGTTCCTCATGACGCATGCATCTGTTTTCCCCAGAAATTTCACTCATTAAACCAAAAATACACACAGTATGCTTTGACATTAATCAAGAGAAAGAGCAAAATAATTTTTGACATACCAAAATTATTTTAAAAGAGCATAATGAAAAGCATAGTTTCATTCTCTATCCTTTACTCATGGAAAGCGATTTTTGATCATATTTTTGGCTTGTATCTTTTTTGAAATGACTCTTTTGGTGGCCACTTACAATTAAACACACAACTGCTCTGATTAATTCCAGTGTTTGTGGTTAAATGAGTCAATTGGTAAATTAGCTATATCCCTGAAACACAGGAGTGAACAAGAGGAAACACTTTCCTCTAAATTCGTGTGGCTAACATTTCCACATTGCTGAGGGAGTTAGCATATACCATCTGTTTCAGATATATAAAAATTCAATTAAACTGCCACCTATCAGAATCATTGTGAAGTAAATATCAACATAGGAAACTATGACATAATTATACTGTGAATTTTAAACCAGAGGTAAAAATTATACTCCACATCACTCACACTGACTGACTCATTCCCCAGAAACCTAAAAAATATTTTATTTTAAATAATGCACTCCCTGGAAATCTCTTCCTTTATTTATTACCAGTTTTTGTCAGATACCTATAAAACACAATTTAGTAAATTAAAATATAAACTGTAGTAAGAGAAGATCAGAAATTGGGGTGAGAGGCAGGAGGTTAAATTGGGAGATTGGGCAAAGATTTCTGCAGTCCCACTCTAAAGGACGAGAAGGAAGTTGAATTCAAAATTGTACTGCCTTAGCTGGGTGTGGTGGTGCATGCCTTGTCATCCCAGCACTCAGGAGGCTGAGGCAGGAGCGTCACTTACAGTTTGAGACCAGCCTAGGCTACATAGCTAGACGCTGTCTCAAAATTTAAACTCTTACTGCCTTGGAATTGTATTCTCATGCTCTCTGACTCTGAAGGAGACAAGGTACACCATGTGCAGATGAGGGACAGAGGCCACCCTGGTGGAGCTTCAGCAAGCTGGTTCACAGAAAGGGCTAGTATCTCAGCGACACATCGCCATATCTGAAGTTTAACTCACTGGTACTGAACTAAGACTGTTAAAAAGAGGCCATCCAGCATTTTTTAAAAATTTCAATTATAAATATAGCCATGGTCATGGAGGCCTGGAGCAACACTTGGGAGGAGAAAACTTAACGACGAAGCAGAGTGGCAGATGCCGGCTGTCACAGCATTGATGAAATCTACATTTATTATTAATTGATGCTCAGAATTGATAAGCATCTTTTTAAGGAAATGTCTAATAGTTAATTGAGGAGAAAAAAATTAAATTTCATGAAAAGTGTCAATGCAAGTCTCAACCTTATGAATTTTATTCAGTATTAATCTAGAAATAAGATAATGAGTCTCACTGCTACGAATTCATCAAACACATTCAATATTCCAGCCACGCATCATTCAAGCACAAATACTCATGTGAATCCCTAAGATTCGGTTCATGCCAGCTGCTGGTCCCATTGTCAGGCCTTCCCTCAGGCCCCTCGTCACCAGGTGACTCCTTGTCTTGCTTTAACACCTGCTTCAGCAGAGCTCCAGTGGCACAATCGGTTAGCGCGCGGTACTTATATAACACCTGCTTCAGATGTCTTATGGCTGATTGGTGCCTCCTCTATATTTTGATAGTACTTTCACACACAAACTCGTGGCCCTTTACACAATATATCCTGGCAGATATATGTACCCATATGCTCTTTTGATTATCAATGTCATTAGAAAAGAAACTTTGGTAAAAATAAATAAATTGCTCTAATAAATTCTTCAATAGAGACAACTTAAATTTTTTGGCTTTTAATTAAGATGGGAGTGACGTCAAGGGAAAGGACATAATATTTCTATTTTCTTGTAGAGATTCTTAAGAATGAGGAAACCCAGCTCCCATTCCAGCAAGGAATAGGAGTGGTAGCACAGCTCATTAAAAACAATGAGTGCACATGGCAGAGAGAACACATTAATACTCTCGTGGACACTCCTGAATTTAGTTTCAAGGACCCCGTACAATATAAACGAGAGCTTCAGACTAATTTCAGACCACTCCCTCTGGGAAGCTAAGTAGAGCTATTTACCTATAACACTAAGCTACGGCTGAAGTCCCAGTTCTAGGTCAAATGCAATCTCTTAACTTTGTGATCGTGGCGCACAGGGCTGACTATCAAAAAAAGCGCCTATTTCAGAACTGCTACACTTAACGAAAACTCACAGTGTTTTTCCCTTCCTGTAAGAGCCCATATTATCTTCTCTAGTTGCAAGAGGCAAAAAATAACCTTTTCTTTAATGTATAGAGCATTAAAATTGATGAACTAACACAAAAGAACACAGTTGTCAGCACAAAGTAGTTCAGTTCAATGGAAATAAACTAAGGAAAGTGAGAGATCTGTGATTTTTATGAAGACACTTGTTGTTTTCTTCTAATACAGTCATGGAATATCCCATTTAAAATAAGGTCTCAAAATCAGCAAGCTTGCAGGTAGGTTGCAATGTTCTTAGCAGTCATGAAAGTCCAGATATTTCTTTATAGCTGTGAAGAAACCTTGTTTTTTCATTACTAGGAATGGTTTTTTTTTGTTCAGGGAAAAGTGCTCAGGGATAAGAAAAGGATCATTCTGAACAGACTCAGAAACTTTCTTAAATATACAAGGTATGGGTTTGAGAGAGCTTTTCACACAGTCTGTAATTCCTTCCCCCTGATCTCCCTCAGCATCATTCCACTCATAACCTTGCCGTCCTCTCTTGCAGTCACCAGTGATGTCTGAGAGCTCAGTCCCCATTCCTCTTCCCTTCTGTATCCACGTTCTCTGGCTTGGTGATCTTACCTAGTCTCTGAGGTGTAAGTACCATTTACAAATGATGGATCATAATACAAAGGAGTATCAACCTCATACCTCCAGTATAGACTCCTTTCCCAAATTCCAGATCCATCCATCCTCTACCCACTTGAACCTCCACTTGCATATCTAAAAAAACTCAAAGGTATATGTCTGCAACTGATTTTTTTCTGATCTTTACTGCCCCCCTATAAAAAAACCTATTTCATCTTCAAACTTTTCTCTCCTTATTGATAAGAATGTCATCTGTTGATAAGAATGCCATCTTTCTGTAATTTATTCAGGCCAGAAAGGACAGAAATCTTTGACTAATTTCTTTATCTGGCTACTACATCTGATTCAGCCAATCCTTTTGACATTTCTTTCAAAATATTAATGCACAAAACCAACTAATCTGGAAATGTCTATGGAAAGAAAACACAGTTTACAATAGTGAAATAAAATTTCAATATTATATCATACCCATTATCACAGGGATTTCTCTATTATGTAATGAAGCACCGATTCAATAATCTGCATGTGCCATCTGAAACAATTGTCCTTTAGTTTCTTCTCTGAACATGCTAAACAAAAGAGAATTAAGTTTTGGTTTAATGTCAGCTTTATATTTTTTCTGAATATCTTTATTCATAGACGCTACTGTCTCCAGTTCATTATTAGAAATATTTTGCCACTGGACACTCTAGAGAGTTTATTAATACAATTTATTCAATTTACGTGAAGATAACCAAGGACATATCACTTTTAGTTTAGTGTGCTTGCATGGTAAATAGTAAGGAGGAACTCATTCATTTGTTACCATTTTTGAATACTTAAGTATTTCTCCTTTCTCTGTTTCCTTCTATTGAGTGAATAAAGTGCATATGTGTGCTCTAAAGTAAACATATTACTCATTTCTCTGTGTGTATAAATGGATTTTATATCAGATATAGGTACAAATTGAAACAGCGCATAGTAAAAAATTTACCTCCATGTTCTGTAAAACAAAAAGAGTGAATACCCTAGTGTCATACTGTGATTATCACATATGTCGATCAATTTAACAAATATTTATATCGTGTGCCTGGCACTTGGCTAGGGGTTGGCGACTTAACGATGATGAGGGTGAATATAGTTACTGTCTCTCAGTAGATCTCCTGACCTAGGGACAATTATAGACAAAGAAATTGATCATTATAATAGGGTGCAAAACCCGCTGAGATGAGGGAGGAACAGCTTGTCATAGGAACGCCAAGGAGGGAGGCCAAGCACCAACTTCAGGCTATCGGCAAAGGCCTCGTAGTGAAAATAATTTGTAAACCACGACTTGAAGAATGAGTGGAAGAACCAGTTGGTCTCCAGACATAGTAGCACACACTTGTAACCCCAGCATTCAGGAAGCTGAGGCAGGAGCATCACTACAAGTTTGAGGGCAGCCTGGCCCATATAGTGAGTTCAAGACCAGTCTGAACTGCATAGTGGTCATGGAGGAGATACTAGTTTCAAGCAGAAGAAATGTCTTTGTACAAAGATCCAGAGGTGAGGAACCCTAAACTACTCTGAAGCCAAAATGGTCACAGAGGAAAGCAGCAGTGGGGCTCCTGAAGCTAGAGAAACAAACGAGAGCCCATTCTAATGTGTGGCAAAGAGACTTCACTTTCTAGAAAGGGCAACAGAAACCTCAGCGATGAACACGAACAAGCAGGCCTGTTTCAGAAAGATCACTCTCACTGTGTTTTGAAGAAGTCTTTAACCAAGGAGCAATATCAGAAGCAATTTGAAAACAGTTGAACAATATTTGACAAAATCTTTCGAAGGAAATGATGATGGTCTGAAGTAAAAGAACGAGAATAGGAAGAAAGAGAAAATAAGAAAGACTCCACACATTTAGGTAATTGCCAAATAGAATTTTTGCAGCATGGTAAATTTTAAATTCTAACACATGCTCTTTCAGCAGTGCTTGTTGAGCGTCTCTTATCAATTTATGCAAACCATCATCTGTAGTCTCAGACCCAAAGAAGTAAATTAAATTAATTGAGGGTACACTGATAATTACTGGTATGTCTGCGTCTAATATAGGTCTTCTAGTCCAGCGATTACAGTTCAATGTTTTATACATAAGAATGATGCAATTATTTTAATAAGATGAATTCATATCCATTCATCTAAAATGTTACCAAAGTGAGGTTATGAACTAGCATGTTTAAAGTGAGCTTAATTCTGATACTTACTATTCATCCTTGAGAAATGTAATTTGTTTGAGCACCTTCCCCTCAGTTTCCATCCTTCTGAATCAGTCTGTACATACAATTGCATCTCCAGCCAAGAACAGCCTAATACCTCTGGCCATATAAGCCAGTTTTTAATGCTATTAGCAGACAAATTTATCATATATATTAATGTGCTGCCTGGAAAGGAAGGCCACTGAAGTAATGGCTAGGAATGTCAAAATCATGAATAAAATATGGGAATCAGTATTGCACTTCATAAAGTTTTCTTATCAAGTCTGCAGACTAAATGTACTCTCCAAGGTGGTCCTCCCACCTTGGGTGACAAAATGAATAATGATGCTGATTTGAAAAAGGAGCAAAGACCAGATTAGCACCTTTAGTTAAATTCTGTTAGGGCTGTTAGCAGTTGGATCCAAATAAAATGTGTTAATTTTTCTGTGTTTTCTCAGAATTCAGCTGTGAAAATGGAGCTGTTCTGTAGAGCAGAGGTAAGAAAAAAGTAAAGATAAAATAGGTCTTGTTAAGTAGCCAAAGTACAGTAAATGAAAAAGAGAATATTTCAGTCAAAATCAAATTTTTCTTAGAATCAGTGTATATTCTTAGTTTGCTAAGAGAGTGAGCCATGGAAAATACCAGGTAACTTGCTACACTCGGGCGAGACAGACGGCAGGAGGAAAAGGTGGAGTGTTGCCTTCATTTCAAAAATGGGTGGAACGGGTGATGTAGTTTAACACAGAGAAAGCATGTGTAGAATCCCGGCTTGAATTATTTAGGTAAGATTTGATGACACCATAAATATTTTTAATGGTTCTGCTGAAGCTCCACAAATTCATTCATAATTTAAAGATCACAGAAACTAACCATTTCATAAAAGAACTAAGACTTACTGAAAGGGTTCAAAGTAGGTGGATACTGACCACATGCACTGAGATTTACTTTAAATTAACATGATCTGCAGAGTAAGTCAGAGTTTGAGGAAAAGTGGCATTAGATTTTCACTAAATTTCTTGTGGAATTCAGCAGTGAATCCTTCAGGATCAGGAATCACACTTTTTTTTTTGTTTGCAGGTAACTCTTTGGTAGCATGTATTTATGAAGGAAGCAATGATTCAATAATTCTTTAGTTATTTTTACATATGTGATTATTCATTTCTGAATATTTTATCAGGTGGGTAAAATAATCATTCATAAGACATCGAGAAATACTTTTTTTAATGTCTTTAAGGAACCAAGTGCTTGCATTGCAATCACTTTAAAAGCACCCATTCATAAGAAAGCTAGCGTGGTCACAGGCAACTCAGAGAGGAAAACTCAGTATCCTTCTTTTAACTGTCATTTAATCTTTAGAGGTGCACTAACAAGTAGAGTGAATTATCCTCAACTGAGAAAGCAGATACTTTCATCTTGGCATTTATTCATTTAACACTTATTTATTCATGTCTGGCTTTCTGGAGGTCACACAATGAATGATGGGTAGAACTGGAATTATTGCCAGGTATGGTTTGGGAAATTTTTTCTCAGACAGATATATATTAGAATGAATATCCATAACTTATGAACTTTATGAATCTTTCCTAAATGCTTTCAAACTTGTTTTATTCATCTATAAATGGAGCAAATGATATATTCACCACATACCTGCTAAGTAATGTATGTGAAAGGATCTGGTGTTGACCTTTAGGCACAATTCTGTGTGGCTTTTCCTTTATTGCCTCCCTAAAGAAAGGGTTCCCACTGTAGTTCAATCAAGTTTAAAAGCATCTTTTTGGTATTAGGCTCCTGAGTGGAGTCATTTTAAAATCATTCCATCTAGTCTGAACTCATTCTGCTTTTTATTCTTTCCTATGTTTGCTCTTTTCCTCATTCCTGCTCTTCCACTCTCTGTCTTTATATCGCTTTCTCTTTTCGTCTCTGTGCGTGTGTGTCTTTCCCTCTGCCACCATTATCATCACCACCACCCCATCCTCCCGGGGCCGTGGCCATGGGAAAGGGAGGGCCAGGTCTGTTCACCTCTAGGCATTGACGAAGGCTTCTCTTTCTGGTCTGTCTCTAGCACTGCTTCCTGCACCCGGCTATTGTACTGGAGAGTTTTCAACTAACAAGCAAGTTAGTAAGCTCTGGCCTGAGATTGGAGGTAGAAGGAAGAGCTACTTCTGCCTTGCTGCCTTCCTGGGCTATTTAATCCTAAATTGCCTAGGGAAAAAAGCAGGCCTTTGACTTCACTCGTGATCCACCTTAACTTACTGGACCAGCATCCCAAGAAGCAAAGAGTTACTGTCCCACTTTCATGGCTTTGTGTGTGGACACTCTCAGGAACTTCACACCAGGGAAGCAAGCCTGAACAAAAGCTAAAATCATGTGTCTGCCCTCAGACTACTGCCTTAGCCCGTTTTGTGTTGCTATAACAGAATACTTGAAACTTCCTGATTTATAGGAAACAGAAATGTATTTGGCTCACTGTACAGAAGGCTGGCAAGTCAAAGAGCCTGGTGCCAGCATCTCATGAAGGCTTCCGTACTGCATCATCCCTGACAGAGGGTAGGGGCGCAAGAGGACAAGAGGGCACAAGAGAGCAGGAGGGGCCTAAACTTGCTTTCAGAATACTCGGTCTCCAGGCAACCAAGCAACTCATTACTGAGGTCCACGTTCTGATGTTCTTACATTGGAGATTAAGTTTCCAACATACCAACCCTAGCTGGTGCATTGAACAATATTCTCCCGTTATTATTGCAGTATCTGTTATCATAACTAATCAATTATTTCCCCCCATCCCTAATTTCTATAATATTGGAGGGGGAACTCTGCAGTTTAACTTCTCTGTAGAGTGACAGCTGCCGTCCACTTATAGGATAGTCATTGCATACAAATTAATTTTAAATCTCTCTTTCTGGTTACCAAATAGTTTCTAATCTAGAATAAATCAAGGAAGCATTTGAGTAATTTTGTATCATTGTAAATAACAATATCATATTTTTATAAGAAATATTCAGACTTTTCACTGATTTACACTGGACTTCGCCTTAGTAACAAAGTTGTTTGTGTTCACAGGATTTTTTGACCTATATGCCTTTTAGTTTGACTTGATTTTTTTCAGCCCTGAAATGTGAATAATGCAATAATGTTTATTTACTGGCACTTGGAATTGACTAAATAAAAATGCTGTGTTCAAATAAGATACTTTACAGTAAGGATTTAATGTGACTGACTGAAGCATGAAGTAATAGTTGCACATTTAGACCCTGAGTAAATAAAATAATGCAGGCATTTCGCTTAAAATTACCTTTTCATTAAAGAAAGTCTGCTGACATAAGCTCTGTTCCAATTGTGGTAAATTTGATTTTGTAATCAAGTACTAGCCTTATGGGTTTTCCCAGTAAGCTGCAAGATTTCATAGTATCGCTTTTAGCTGTATAATAAAACGACTATAAGCCAAGACAGTCAAGGGGTTTTAAATGACATTTTAATACAGAGTCTTCTTAAATTATTATTTTTTAAAAGATAACAGCTCTGGAAATGAAGGAGATGCAAGAGAGAAAATCTAATCTGACAGTGAGGAGATTCAAATGTCATCATAAAGATAAATTCATTGAAGTGCTTGGCATATAGCTGTAGTGGTCTGTGATTAAGATATCCATTAATTGAACAAGCATTTATTAAATGTCCACAGCATTATGGAAGGCCAGAACTGAGACAGAAGCAAGAAGTACAAGAACAAATTGGCCGTGACCCAGTAACTCAAGAATTTCTGGTCTGTTGTACAAAGTTCTATCTATGGAATATACTGGGACCAGGATTATGTGCTGTCTATGCTGGAAAGTAAATGTAACCTCATTTAGAATTTTACACCACAAGCCACGTATTGTCAAACATGGTTTCCTACCTAGGAAAAAAAAAAGTGAAACCGAGTAATTGCTCAAAATGTGGAGAACTGACATTTTTTCAATGCTCAGAACTTCATGTGCAATACTTCATTTAATCCCCCAGCACAGTTTAGAAGTAAGACATTGTTTTTTCCTTTCCAGAGGAGGGGACAAGGGCTATGGACCCTCATCATTTGCTAGTTCATAGCAGACCAGGATGCACCAGATATATAATCAGATATATATCTGATTTAAGAGATTGTTTTCTTCTGCGGCTCGTAAGGCCTCCATGAGGGTTGTAGGTGCCAAACTTTGTCCGTACAGTGTTTGGGCTTCTGAGAAAAGGAGCTCTGACTCTTGTTTCAGAGACTAGATGATGTATATTGATCCCACTGGTGGCAGAGTAAAAGAGCTAAGTAGCTTTTTTTTTTTAATACATTTCTTTTTTTTTTTTTTTTTGTGGTGCTGGGGATCGAACTCAGGCCCTTGTGCTTGCAAAGCAAGCACTCTAATCACTGAGCTAAATCCCCAGCCCCAGCTAAGTAGCCTGACTGGCTCAAAAACATGGGTCCCGAGAACTACAAGCCGTATGTAAGAAATTGGCTGATCGTACATGGAGAATGTTTGTTAGTTCGTCATCCTCCGTTGCCTAGAATGGTGTAGCAGCAGTGGTAATTGCAATTATGCATGACTCTGTACATTTCATCAGTCACAACAGAAAAAGGGGTGGCAAACATGGCGCCTCAAGCGTTACCTCTCTCTGTGGAAGCACAGGCTCTGTGCCTTGTTCAGTGCTGTAACTCAGCCCCTAGCACCGTTCTCATACAACAGAGTCTCAATGGATGCTGAAGAAATGAATGAATGAACAAAAGAAATACAGCAGCACACAAAATAACATCTATCTCAGTGCCAAATATAAGCCAAGTCTTTCTTTCTCCGTCTAATAATTTGAATCCAGAGGGGAGCCTGGAAGCAAGCCCTGGACTTTGATGCAAAAGTTTCTATTTGCCTCTTGAGGACACCCACTGGCCTCAGAGCAGATTCAGTACCTTCATATGATTTCCCATGACTCAGATGTAACACCTGTTCAAAGGGCAGACTTGAAGTTTGCCTCCAAATGTAAAGTACCCAGAGGCCCTGAGCAATTGCTGCATGCTCATCAGGGTTTTTTTTAACAAGGAGACACGGCCTTGTCTCTACATATATCTGGTCTACAGCAAGTGTAGCTGAATAGATGATGTAGAGTGAGAGAGCAATGATTCAGAATCCCCACCAGCCCTCGCTGTCTTCGCAGTCCCATGAATGCTGGGAGTTGATCTAATTATCATGGACAAGAGGAAGAGGATTTATCGCAGGACTCTCCCTAACCCACAAACACAAGAACAGGCAGGGAATTGATGGAGATTGACAGATGGGATACGTATGTGTGAGAAGGGGGTGTGTGTGTACATTGGCGATGTGTACTAGTTTCAGTGAGGTCAAGGAAGGTAAAAAGATAAAAGTAAATACATCTGGGATATGGAAAAAGCGTGAATCCTAGTGACCAACAGACACATTTAAATTTTACCTGTGACAGTTGTTTTGATGTATGACCATGCACAAGTTACCACATTTCTCTGGGTTCAAGGCAAATCATTTGTGAAACCGGAACAATGTCAAGTACCTTGGTGGGTGATGGTAAGATTTAACTCCCAGAACTACCAAATAATGCCTTACATTTTCCACTCTTTGGAAGGAAGGAAGTATAACATGCTGGTATGTCCTACCATTCACCCATAGTCATTTTTTTTTGCCACTATCTCATCATTAAAAACTAATATATCAACCCCCAATAACTAGGAAAACTTGTCTGCTTGGTTGTAAGAGACCTCACCCGTCTTTTTTTGACTATATCACAGATAATGAAAGAGTCCTTACCATGAAGCATTTGCCTTTATAATTCAGGTTATGATTGTAACTTTAAAACAGACAAACCACCAAAGGGACAGCAGACAAACTCCTAAGTCCTTAACTTGTTGTTTATTAGGAGTTTGATTTGTGTTTTCTTCAGAGAGATGTTAAAATCTATTTTGTTTTTTAAAAATAAAATAAGCTCTGCATAGAGACATGTTAATCACTTAGGGCATGTCTGTTTAAAAACTAGCAATACATAGCTGATTAGCCCTAAATTTGCATAACTTATCTCATCCTTCTTCAAGACACAGGACACCAAAAAAGAGATTCATAGAGACATTCAACTACCAACGAGCGCCCAGAAGTCACCAGTCATTGCTCTGAACTTGCAGTAACTGGGATTCCAGCCGAGCTTTAGACTTTAGATTGCGCCAAACAGAAACGATCTCTTGGAGACTGGATTAAGCAATATGGATTTCTCCTAAACCATCTTGCAAAACCAGAACTGAGATAATGATCAACCAGACCTCAGCCTACTTCTACAAATCCATGAAAGCCCCTCTCTTCCTTCGTCTGATCTTGTCCATTGGAGCTCTGCCTACTTCAATGCCTCAAGCTCAACTTTCTTCCCTGTTTTCTCTTACCTTCTAACTGTAATAATTTAGCCCACACCTTTGCCTGGTACGTCCTGGAATGCTTTTCTGCAAAGATGTCAAGAATCTGCCCTGGCCAATTTGAAGGCCCCATCCTCTCTTTAGAGAGATGTCCTCAGACCTTGTCCAATGACACCTTTATAGGAGGGTGATCTTGAACACCCACTAAGGAAGCAAAATTTCATAAAAATTATGGACGTAGGTTTTAAAGTCAGAACATATATAAAATCTCACTCCATCACTTATTAACTGTATACTCTGGCCAATTTATTTTGCCTCTTAAATTTTAATAACTCCAGCTCTAAAACGGAAGTTGTTATGAAAAGTAAGGGAAATATTTACGTAAGACAGCAATTAGAGTAATGTGTGGGCCCTGACATGTGTTCCATATTTGTTAATTTGTATCATTATCTAACTGATGCTGTAGAGACATTGTCAGATTTAATTGTTTTAACCCAGCATAGTTGAGGCAATTAGAACTTAAAGAAGTTATACATATTGCCCTGCTTCCCTCACTATCTTAATTTTCTTATTGATCCATGCCTCCTCCATAAAATAATTTCTTTTAAGCTGCCTTGAGCAGATAGATCCACACAGAATGGAAACAGTATTCACCTAGTTGCTGAGAGAGGAAGGTTAAGCAGGGTTACTCCATCCTCAGCTCTATAAACGGCAATTCACTTCACATTCTGGAAAGGAGGATGTTTGACAAGGTGCTTGCTAAGGTTACCCTGCCTCTGACACATGGTTTCCACGTGACAGGCTTAGAGACAGGAGAAGCACATGCACCCAGGGGACCTAGACGGGCCTAACTGAGAGTGATGACATTACCAGGATCATCACCCTGCTTCCTTTGCTTTCCCACTCTCAGGGATGGCCCTGTCATCCCTCTTCCCACAGGGAACTGCGTGAGGTTCTCATTGTAATTCTACTTCCTCATGTGCAAAAGTCTATTTCTAAATAACAATCATGTTTCCATGTGTAGCAAAGAGCAATTCATTTCTTTGTTTTTTGAGGTTTTTTTTTTTTTATTTTTGGCTTCCTACGCAAGTTTAAATATCACATTGTTTCTCTTATATGAGAAACAAGAAGTATAAATAAAGAGCAAAATAAAACATAGGAAATCAAGCTTTTGCAAATGTGGAGGGGAAGAAGAGTTGGAGGGAGGGAGGAGAGGACAAGGGGACAAAAAAAGAGTTAAGATGTGTTGTGTACATGTACAAACTCCCCAAAATAAATGTAATCGTTATTTACTGCAAACATGCACTAATAAAAAATGCCCAAAAAATGGACTTCCCTGGAAATTTTCAGGCCAATAGCCACCAAAAGTGATCACAAGAGTCCAGAAACATAAATAATGAAATCACAAATATCATGTTGAAACCTAATTCTAGGGAAGATTTGGGTTACATTGACTCTGGAGATGGGTACTTACTTCAATACTGAGATAACAAGGCAAAAACAATATTAGAGAAGTTTTATATAAATTAAAATGCTGATCATCTCATTAGTCTAGCTCAAATATATTTAGTATTGCCTTGCAATATTTAACACTTACAGATGTATAATATGTCAGGCATTGTGCTAAAAATGTTCTAGGACCTCTATCTTTTAGATAGGTCCTTACATCACCCTGATGATACATGAACCATAATTACCTTCACATACATTTGGAAATCTGAGGTTTAGATGGGTGAGAAAACATGATGTCACATCTGTGGCAATAGCTGCTCTGGAGGCTGAGGCAGGAGCATCACTTGAATACAGGAGTTCACGAGCAACCTAGGAAACAAAGCAAGACCCTGTCTTAAAAATGTGTTATGTTATATACATATATATGTATATTAAAGAAAAATTCCAAGATCATATAGAGATAACTTGTTAGACCAAGATATAAACCCAAGTCTGTCACTCTCTAAAGGTCAATGTATGAAGCTAAGTTAGACTATCTGATTCCATTCGTAGACATTTGTATTTGTATATAGTTGCAATACTCACAGCCCTGACTTTCTCCTATTTTTCCTTACTGCTTCCAATAAGATTTTTCTAGAACTACTTAAATTAGTATGTAAAAATAAATATAACAATCAATCAGCATTACTAGGGATTGTGCTAAGTGATTTGACATCACTACTTTAATTGAGCTTCGAAACAACTACACAAGATAGAGAATTACAAATTCAGTTTATAACATATGAAAAGACCAGTTCGGGGAGGATAATCAGCCCCCCAGGTTCACAGAGGTTCGATTTGGCAGAGCCACGATCTAAACTCAGATCTGCCTGCCCGAAGAGATAAAATGCTTAACTAATGCAATGCGCTGAAAAATGTCTTGGTATCACTAAGGCATTCACTCTCAAGTTTCTAAAAGGTGCAGAGGGAAAAGTAGTGGGACTCTCTCCAGAAGTGGCATTTCTTTCGATTTTTAACTATTATTATCCAGGGACTCTAAACTTTCAATAAAGGACTAGGACCTACGGAAAAGAATAGATGAGATTCTGAGTAACTCTGGTTGGAAAGAGGCTTCTGTGACATGATCTGCTGCACCACAGCAAACTACAATAAGAGCACCAATAATCTCCACATGGAAGGCGCCTGGAAACCAAGAGAAGGGCAGAGTGCAGGACCGTGTCAGGCAGGCTCCCTGGTGGCATCGCCAACCACAAGCAAGCCGGCAGCTGCCCCCGTGGACTTCGTACAGTCCCTCCACCTACACCAGCTCCACCATCTAATGAGATGGCTTTCCAATCCTCCTCTCCAGCAGTTTAATGGGAAAAAAAATCAACAAATGCCTATTAGTGAAGTCTTGTTTATACAAAGAATGTTTGTGAAGCAAATCTTAGAAAAACTCATGAAGTGATCAAAATAGCTCTCAGTCCCCACTTCGCCACCACCTATGCATGTCAATTCAGCCTTTGAATAGCAGGTTTCTCATCTGTAAGTCTGTGCTGTAATGTTCCTCTCAATACTTTTTTGACATTAACTGAAATAGTCTTCACAACACAGCTGGTAATGCACAAAGAACACAAAGTCCATGCCCTTTTGTGAAACCCACCTCATATTCCTCATGAATATGTACCACTGAGATCAGAGGACTGCCTTTTCAAGAGACCAGGAGAGTGGGTTTGCGGCATGGAAAACTGCCGAGCTAGTCTATGATGCTGCACGGTCTACATAATCTCATAGCAAGAAGTGTATCCACAAGCTTTGTAAAGTCCTCAGCTTAGTAGAGCCGCTTGTCCATTTCCTGGTAATATTTTTCTGTGTAGACAATCATACTCAACAGAAGAGAACTCAGCAGTGCCACGGCTTCAGACGGCAAACGCTGAAGGGCAAACACCCTCTCAGCTGAATTCACTTCCACACAGATTATGCGTCAATACCAGTCATTATCCAGGCCTCGATTAGATTTCCAGATATTCAGACTGGGGGAGCAGTCCTACATATTAGAAGATTGAACCAAACTTAGTTTTCACTGATGATGGGTGGTCTCTTTACCCAAGGGGCAGCACTCTGAGAGATAGGGATGGTTGTGCCTGGTTACCGAGGGGCTAATCCCAGTTTACAGACACATCTGAGACTCCTAAACTGACTAATGTAGGACACTCATATATCACTGAAAGGAAACCCATGTTCTTTACTGCTTTAAGTTACTTATGAGGCTTGGATTGCAGGATGATGGGGTGGCAGAAGGCTGGATCAGAAGCTAGCGTCTTCTTGTGCAGGCTCTGAATAATTCAAGGCAGGAGCACCACCCGTTTATCTCCCTTGCTACATTATTTTTTCAATAATAAAAGCAGAGTTGTAATAGTGACACCTGTGCCTAATTATATCAAGGGGAAGGATTATATAGCAAAATTCAGCCAGAATGGTAAAAATACTTTTCAAAATAGAGTCAGGCTGTCCTCTCAAGTTTCTTCCATTCTAAGCCAATTTTGAATGCTGAAAATTATTTTAACTGGCACTGAGCACGGTACACTAATGAGTGATCAAAGGGTGTGCATTCGCTAATGTCCTTTTGGCCTCGATAAAGAAACTGGCAAATATTCAATTAACCACAAGCCATGAAGTCATTTTTTTAAACTTGAAATGCATTTCCCTGTCTCATGTGACATAGGTCACAAGGATTGCTTGGTTTATGCACTTGAAACTTGGCTTCATAAAGAAAAGATTGAGATGGATTATTTATGAGCATGTGTAAATTATGTAGTGATTTCATTGAGGTTTCTGGGCCTTCTATGAAGAAAATGCACCCTGTGGAGACCACATCTCATTTAATTAATCCATTTCATCTTTTCCTCCACTTCAGAGATTTCCCATATTTTAAGGTTCACTTTGAAACAATAGCTCATTTTGAAATGCAATTTAGAAATATATTTGTTTTATGTTCCTGTGTAGCACAAAATATTACCTTGTTTAAAAAAAAAGAGAAATACAAAAAAAGAAAGAAACCTGCGTATCACACATGAACAAAAAGGAAATTGTACCTAAGGGTCATCATTCATTCACAAAAAGAGAGAGGATGAAGAAGCTAACAACACCACAGAAAATCATGAATGAAAAAGAGAAATGTAGAAAAATCGGAAAATAATAAACTACACAAAGCTATACATGGCACTGTTTTCTAGGTGCTCAAATATGGTTCCCTCTCTCATCACAAAGGATGGAGGCGAGTGTTATTAGTTCCATTCTGCCAGGACGACTTTAAAGAACACAAAGGTACATGACTTTCCAATCCCATGTAAGTGAGTAACTTGCAAAATCAGCACCAGAAATGTATTAAAATCTGTTATTTTCATCTCAGCTATGGAGTCAGAAGACGTGGATCACTGTGGCCCTTTATCTACCAGTGTTCCAAGAGATATATCCACATAAACAAAAATTCTCAAATGTGTCTGTATGGCTGAGCAGTATGTGCATCTTGGTGTGTGTCCAATCACAAAAATAATATTTAATGAGATAATATTACAAAGATATACATTATACATTTTATTATAATTTTGGAAACAAAAGATTATATTCACACAATAAAATAACAAACAGAAATCCAAAACAGCATCAGAGGCAAATCTTTATTGGCATGAAAAATTAACTTCTTATATTGTTAAGAGAAAAATAAAACAGACAGTAAGAAAGTATTTAAATTACAGTATTTTTGTGAGGAAAAACTATAGAAAATCCTGTCGTTTGATAGACCAAATTTTAACAGTAGTTATCTTTGGTGGTAGAAGTGCCCAAATTTATTTTCTTTTCCTGTAAATTTCCATACTTTTTTGATATTACCATGATGATCTTTACCATAGTTGTAATTAGGGGAAAAAATGCAAAGCACTTTTTTTTTAAACTAAAAACGAAAGGATTTTATAAGGAGGTCACACCTAGTTAAACTAATTAAATATGTATGTGGGTTCTGGGCATTCCATTAGTTTTATAGCTGGTTGAATGCGTGCTTAGGACTTTAACGCCTTGATCCTCAAACTGCAACTGTGAAAATCAGAATCTGAAAAAAAATTTTCCTTGCTTTTCAATATACATAGACTCTAACAAAAAATAATGGGGATTTATTATGGCTTTATATCTTCAAACAGTTTCAGAAACACATGAGGAGATGCAGTGTAAGGCTTTGGGCTGTTTTATCACTAAATAGCTAAGCTAAACAACTAGCCTATTGCAATCAATATTTATTTATATTTAATCAATACTCAATGGATACTTATTTATATATTATATGATATATTCCAGGTACTTCTTTGGACGAAAGGAGAACAAAGATGAATAAGACGTGGTCCGTTGTGGAAGGCTAGAGATGTTTTATTTAATCAGAGAACAGGGCACCTCAGTCATACTAAAGGTGAAAGGGCCAGTAAGAGTCTTTGAGGGAGGTGATTTTGAACTGAGAGTAGAAGAATTAATAGTGAATTGTGTAGGGAATGAGAAAAAGCAAGTTCATTCCGGGCATAGGGGACTGCAGAAATAAAGGAGAGGAGACAGACAGACAGACAGTCAGACAGAGACAGACACAGAGACAGCGGGAGACAGAGAGAATTGCACAAGAATAAAAGTCAAATAGTGTCTCTGAGTCCTGCTGAAACAAATCTTGCAATGCAGGTATTTTAGGGTATGAGGCGTGAACAAGGATGCAAAGCCAGGAATTTGAAGATGTTAGTAGTCGTTTGGTTATGAGGGAGAAAGAGGATCTGGAGAAGGTGAGATTGATGATCACTTTTGAAATGCTGTCTTGGTCATGGGGTCCAGTGATATCACTGGTGGAGATTAATGTATATCAGCAGTCATAATAGCAAACACTTAGGAAGATTTAAGTATTTGCCAGACCTTGTACTTAAGAGTTTCACGTATTGACTCATCTAATCCTTATTACAAACCTATGCCACAGAGGTGACACTCAGACTTTAGGAGGTAGTAAATAAAGAAAAGTGAACAGACTGGAGCGAGAAGAGCATATATCACAATCAATTTTAAACATGTTGAAGTAAAAGAAAATATGGAGCTCCCAGATGGAGAGTTCATCAGCAATGGAACTAGAGTCTGGAGAGGAGAAACTCGGGATAAAGACAGTAGAGTTGGAGATAATCTGCAGGTAGAAAACCTTTAAAAATCATGCCCTGAGAGTTGCTAATTCAGGTAAAATATGTAGAATGTGAAAAGTCGGGTACAGAAAAAGCTTCAGGGGATGGGGCCAAGGGAGGGAGAGTCAATGAAGTGTTTTTTGATTTTGTGTGTGTGTGTGTGTGTGTGTGTGTGTGTGTGTGTGTGCTGGGGATTGAACTCAGGGCCTTGCACTTGCTAGGCAAGTGCTGCACCACTTGAGCTAAATCCCACCAGTTATGTATTTTTGAAGAATGATCCCAAAGAAGAGTCACCAAGCTCAGCAAACAGCAGTTTCCACCAAATTCAAGGCACCGGGGTCAAAGAAGGTGATTACTGCAAAGGATTGATGCTTGTAGGAAGTCAAACAAGATAAGGGACAAAAAATACCTATGCTATTTGGCAACCTGAAGTCATTGTGGACTGCACAATCCCTGCTGATAAGGCTGAAGTCCTCACTATTGGCGATTGAGAAGTGAAAGGGAGAAGAGTGAATAAAAACTAACAAGCACAGAAGATTCACACCACTGAGTTACTTACATGAAAAAGGCAAAGTGAGAGAAGGTAGTAGAAGCAGCATAGTAGCAGCAGAGGATAAATAAACAGGAGAACTGGGTTTTGCTACTTTGTTTTTCTATGCTGGAAGACTATGGAGAAGGTTCTAGTAGAAGGGAAGGAGCTATTCTAGAGTCATGAGGCGAGGGCTGAAAGAAGACAAGATTTTAATATACTTTATTATTTGGGGAAATTTTAGGATCACAGCTGCATTGCCCAGATGGTACAGAGATTTCTCTTATGAGCCTCGAGGCTTTTATGCGCAGATTTGTCCCACTATCAATGTTCCAGACCAAAGTAGTATATTTTTTTGAATAACTTATGGACCTATGATGAAACAATGCTATCACTAAAACATCATCGTTTACATTAGGGGTCATTTTTATCCTCACTCTTGCATATTTTTTGTGTTGTGATATAGATAGACAGATAGATAGATGATAGCTAGAGATAGAGATAGATGTATAGTAGTAATATACAAGGTAGTTTCACTGCCCTGAAGACTTCTATTTTCTGCTTACTAATCCTTCCCTCCTCTCCAAACGCTGGCAACCACTGACCTTTTTATTATCTCCATAGCTGTGCAGTGTCCTACAGTTGGCAGCATATGGCCTTTTGAGATGGGTTTTTTCACTTGGTAATATGCACTTAAAGTTGCTCCATGTTTTTTCATGGCTTGATAGCTCACTCAGTTTTAGTGCTGAATAATATTCCATTGTCTGGAAAAGCCACTTTACTTCTGCATTTACCTACTATGAGACATCTTGGTTTCATCCAGTTTTAGAATTTATAAATAAAGCTTCCATTCCACCAAGCTATTCCCCTGCTATAAACATTTTTATGAAAGTTTTTGTGTGGACTTTAGTTTTCAGCTCATTTGAGTAAATGCAAAGGAGTACAAGTGATGGATGCTATAGTATGTTTCAATTGTAAGAAACTGCCAGACTGTCTTCCAAAATGACTATATATTTTTGCGTTCTCACCAACACTGACTTAGAGTTCCTAGAAAACTTTTCCAGTCCAATTCAGTGGTGTTAATGTACAATCATCACCACTATTTACAAAATATCTGTCATCATCCCAAACAGAAACTCAGTACCCACGAAGCACTAACTCCCTGTTTTTCCTTTCTCAACTTCAAATCTATCACAGGCTCTCTGAAATTTTCTGGTTTTGATATTTTATTTAAGTGTAATCAAATAATATTTGTCTTTCAGTCATAGAAATTTCACTTAATGTATGGTTTTCAAGGTTAATTCATGTTGTAGGTTGTATCAGAACTCCGTTCATTTTCATGAGTGAATAGTATGCCATTGTGTGAATAGGTCATGTTTAGTTCATCCATTCATTAACTAAACATTTCAGTTATTCACACCATTTGACTATTGCGAATAATGTTGTTATGAATATTTTCATGCAGTTGTCTGTTTAAATGGGTTTTTTTTCCGATTCTTTTGAGTATGTACCTATGAGTAATCATTGGTTCATATGGTTATTCAATACACAACTTTTTAAAATTTATTTTTATTAGTACTAAAAAGCTTCTGTACAGCACAAGAATCCATCAGCAGAGTGAAAAGAAAACCAGAATGGGAAAAAATTTTTGCCAGCTACTCCTTAGACAGAGGACTAATATCTGGAATATATAAAGGACTCAAAAAAATTAAATCACCTAAAATTAAAAAGCCAGTCAAGAAATGGGCTAGAGAAATGTACAGACACCTCACAGAGGAAGAAGCACAATTGGTTAACAAATATATAAAAAGTGCTCGACATCTCTGGCCACTAGAGAAACACAATTGAAACAATGCTAAGATTCCATCTGACTCTGGAAAGAACAGAAATCATTAGGAAATCCAACAGTAACAAATGCTGGTGTGGCTGTACTGAAAAAGGAACCCTCCTGCATTGTTAGTGGGGATGCAAACTAGTACAACCGTTATGGAAATCCGTATGGAGATTTCTCAGAGAACTGAAATTAGAAGTTCCATACAACCCAGCTATTCCTCTGCTAGGGGTCTTCCCCAAAGAGTTTAAGTCATCTTACTGCAATGATACATGCATACAAATGTTTATAGCAGCACAATTCGTAATAGCTAAATCATGGAAGCAGCCTATAAATTCATGAACAGCTGATTGGATAAATAAAATATGGTATCTATATATAATGGAATACTACTCTGCTATAAAGAATGACACATCCATGCATAACTTTTTGATGAGCTGCCACAGTTTTCCAGAGACATTATATCATTTCACATTCTCACAGGGGACTGAGCTCAAAAATACACACAGGAACTATCCAGAAGATAATTGGAGGGCCCTTTCTTACAAAAATAGATTTAAATGTAAAGCTACGAAGATGATCTCAACCTCTTGGGAAAAATATAGAGTTCAATCCAGGCAGTCAACTCGGTTAAAAAGTGGCTGTAGAAAATGGCAAGGAGCATCACGAATGGCACTGTTTTTAATGATGACTCTAAACCTTTTCCTGAAAGTAACAAGAAATTTTATAAAGGATCTATGGTTTAGAAATACTGTTCTTCCATTTTTGTAGAGAATAGATGGGAAAACCTAGATTGCAGACAGGCAGACCTTCGGGAATACCAAATAGTCCAGAGTTGGCTGATGAGACTCAATCTAACATGGTGAAGATGAGCAAGGGGAAAAAATGAAGATGGAGAAGGGTGCACATGTCTTTCCTCCTACTGACAAAAGAGGAAAGAGAGAGAGAATGGTAACACTGCTTCTGAACATCCCACAACCCTTAAAAGAGGGGAAACAAAGAGAACAAATAGCTTCAGAGTAGAACTAGGAACAGGATGTTAGTTTGTACATGCCTTTTGGGTCATCTCACAGGAGAGTCTTAATGAGAGAGACTTCAGGACAACATTACTGACAAAATATATCTGGGTTCTGAAGAGTACAGTAAAGTTTCTTGTGGCTGATAAATCTGCTACTAGGCAGATTAGGTGGTATGACTGTAATTCAAAGATGGAAAGATTTGACTCCAGTATTACATTCTTTCTTTAAAATTCTCCGGCTCCAAGTCATTCTGCCTGACCCACAGTAACTCTTAATTTGAATAATCAATTTGGGAGCAAATATATGGGAAAGAAAAACGAAGGCACAAACTGGCGTCCTGGGGAATAGCAATACTTATAGCTGGACAGAGAAAAAAAGAAAGGAAAAGAAAGACAGAAAAGAAAAGGAAGACAGTCAGGGAGATGGTTTTCACAGACACTAACAGTTCACAAGTTCAGCAGGTTTTCGCTGCAGAGAGCAGAAACTTTGGTCGGAGTGAAATGGGCTCAGTGGCAACCCGGTAAAAGGAGGGTTTTTTTGTTTTGTTTTGTTTTGTTTTGTTTTGTTTTCCATAAAGAAATGCAGCAGAGTGTAGATGGCTGTAAGATGAACTATAAAGAAGCAAGAAAGAAAAAAATACCTTAGAAATGAAAAAAGCAACAGCATAAGATAGTTGGTGCTCAGGGTCAAAGCAGCCCTTCCTTGGGATTTAGTCTGACACCCTCCGGAGGACAGGAGTGTCTTTCAGTGTGAAAGAAATGGCAGAGGCCGAAGAAATAAGACAGGAACAACTGATGAAATGAGGTCTCTGGGAGAAAAGAGTGAACACAGCACCAATTATAGAATTTGCCTCCACCTACTGAAGTAACTACCATGATAGGAACAAGGTAAAGAAAGAGGTGGCAACAGATAAGATTCTTCCTTAGTTCATAAATTAATTACTTTTAAATGCTACATGGATTATGCTCTGCTCATCAGACCCTGTGGGCTTAAAGATGACTTTCATAAAAACAAACTCAGAGACCTCAGCATTAAAATACTTCAAAGCCTATGACATATTTTTTAAAAATTCTTAAATTATTTCCTTGCACCAGCAGACAAGTGTAAGGGCTAATAGTCTGAGGAAAACCTGAAGAAGTCAATGTATCAACTATTTCCTGAACCCTGCTGATCTTTAAAAAACAATAATTAAAATGATAAATATGTATTGCTACATTAAGTCAAACAATTGGAAAATGAAAATTCATTAAGAATATTTTAATCATCTCATTACTTCTGTTGCATGGTTGTGTATAAATAATTTTAACTGTCTTGAGTTTAAGCTTGAGTAAAACATTTGAAAAAACAAGTTGCGTTTTGTTTTGTTTATTTTGTTTTCCCAAGGAAACAGCTGAACTTGACTGAACTGGGGTACTTCCTACGGGAGGAAACTTTCAATAAGGAAATAGGATATGGGGAGGGATATGGATGTGGTGACATTTTGGTTTAATTATTGAGCCCACTGTACAAACAAGTGTTGTTAATAACTAAACAAGTCTAATTCCAGGTTGCTGTAAACAACAACAACAAAAATTCATTCACACATGGTATCTCTAATATATGAGGCTAAAAGTGGCCTTTTCAGATTTCACAAGTTAGTTAATAAAGACTTGTTTATAGTCACCTTCACCTTGCAGATTCCCCCATAAGAGGGACAGAAAACATGGCCATGTTCCTACCTCACATCAGCCATTGAGGAAATGAGTGGAGGCACACTGTCTCTTCCTTCACCCCTTCTCTTCCTCTCTTTTCTCCCTCCTCACTCTACCTGACCAAGGCTCACATTGGTCTTACTTTCCAGCCTCAGGCACAGGAAAAAGGACTAGATTTCCAAAATGATAAACAAACCACCATGGCAGAGTGGCATGTTTGGCTTTACAGCGTTCTGCATTGCATTGTGCCACAGGCTTCCAGGCTCTTGTCACAAAATGCATTTTTAGAGTCTGTGGGTGAGAGCAACCATGTAAGCAAGGACTTGTCTCACGTGTCCTGGAGAAACAGCATGACTTCTCTCTTAGGTGAACCCAAAAGTGTTACTGCCACAAATCAAAAGAATGCTCAGCCCTTGCAAAGCGAAGGAAGTATTCATAAAACCTGCGTGATTAATATTTCACTGTGCGCAAGCCTACATAAAGGCCGTTTGCTTTCATCGATTCAAAAAAACATACCACCTCTTGCACACAACACTGTTTAACAAATATACATATTTTAAATTTGATTTTTATAGACATAAAGAATAAATTGTACGTCCATTAAAAGCTTATTGGATCTTTGCTACCTCTCTCCAATTCCATTCATCATTCTTATTACTCTTAAGCCGAAGAGGCACAACGGCTAACCGAATCCCTAACCCGATTAGAGAAGGTTGTTTTGAGTATAAAAATGTGTGCAAGAATTAAACATCACTGCTTTTTTAGGGCAAAAAGCCAAAAGGTGATAAAGAAAGATTTTAGCTTCAAACGGTGAGGAAAAAAACACTGCACATCAGGTAGGAAGCAGAGGAGTAAATTTTATTCCATAATGCAGAATGTCAAAGCACCTATAAAAAGATGACGGCTCTGTCACAAGAGGATTTCAGGCCCAATTTTTGCAGAAGTCGGAGCCCACTATCCATCCTGTTTAAGTCATACCTCAGTGTTTCTGCTGTGCTTGGGGCCAATGTGTTCTGGTCAGCCACAGACGGCCAGCTTAGCAAGTGCTCGTGCCTCCTGGGACAGGTCAGAGTCACTAGCAGTCCAGCATTTTTTCGAACACCAAAGAAAAGTGAGAAGCAAACTGAATGCAGCCCAGAAGATGTTCGGTCGCTCACTTAGTCCTTCAGCCAGAACACGTTTATTACGGCTATTAGGTGCTTGGTATTCTACCGAGAAGTGAAGAAACAGTGATGAGAATGGTGGCCACAGCCACTACTCTACACGGCTTACAGTTTAGTGGGACCAATAAGTATTAATCTAATGAAGTAATTCAGATAGTGCTGAGGGCCGTAGGCTCCCCTCTATGGATGGTGTGGAAGTGGGCCCGGACGTGGACGATGATCCCCATGATGATTAGCCTGGGAGTGTCCCAGGCTGAGGAAGCTGCGGGAAAGCCCCAGACAAAAGGGGAGTGTAGAACATTCAGGGGCTAATCCAAGTGGCTGGAGAGCAGAAAAACCACAAAAGGACCCAGAGAAGACAGTATATATTTGGTAAATTTCAAATGCACAAACAATGAATGAGCAAATGAACAGGTGTCTAGTTACATAAGCATCCAGCAGAGCAGCTATTCATTTGCCCAATTATACTCAAATAGAATCCCACTTGTTCATTTCTTTTGACTTCTACCAGTTTCTTTTTTAAATTCAAGTATAACGAAAGTGGGAAAATTATAAGAAAAAAAAGCAGCCACCCTCTCCAATATGTTAAAAATGAGATCCAAGCCTCACTGAATTGCCACCCGCGTAGGAGAGAACCAAATGTGGAGTGCCAGCACTTCACCGCAACTCAGAAAGTGGAGTTTGCTGGAGTTTTACCAGCATAACTTGCTCAACAAATGATGCTGAGGAAAATGGCTACACTCACACAGAGGGCTGAATCTAGACCCACCATCCTCACCATGCACTAAAATAAAATCAACATGGATCAAAGACCTAAATATTAAAACAGAAATATTAAACTGCCGAAAGTTAAACTAGGTAAAACTATTCAACACAGCAGCATAGGCAACAACTTTCTGAACAGAACCCCATTTACAAAAGAAATAACATCAAGACTCAACACATGGGATTATATCAAATTAAAAGGCTTCTGTGCAGCAAAGGAAACAGCCAATAGCAGGAAGAAACAACTTATAGAATGGAAAAACATTTGTTAGCTACTCCTTGGGCAGAGGGCAAATATCTAGAACATATAAAGAATTCAAAAAATTAGACCCTCTCCCCAGTGAAAGACTCAATCAAAACACAGGTAACTGAAATTAATGGGAACTTCTCAGAAGTATAAATGGCCAATATTTATGAAAAAAACATTCAGCATTTCCGGCCATTAAAGAAAAGCAAATTACAACAACACAGATTCCATCTGATTCCAGTATGAATGGCTATCACCAAGAAATCAAATAATGACAAATGCTGGAGAAGCTGCAGGGAAAAAAGGACCCATCTGCACTGTTGGTGGGAATGTAGACTAGTACAATCACTATCAAAATCAGTACAGAGATTCCTCAAAAAACTAAAACTAGAAATTCCATTTGATCCAGCTATGACCCTTCTAGGTATCTTCTCAAAAAACTTAAAGATATTATATTACAATGATGTACGCATACTCGTGTTTATAGCACCGCAATTCCTTATAGTGAAATCTTTCAAAGCAGCCTCTACAACATGTTCACAAACACATGAATAGATAAAGAAAATAGGGTATTTATAAACAATGGAGCATTATTCTGTCTTAAAGAAAGATAAACTTGAGTCATTTGTAGGAAAATGGATGCACCTTGAGACATAATTGTAAATGAATCACATACACAAGCTTAAATATCACATTGTTTCTCCTGTGTGAGAGATCCAAAACAGAAAAAAATAAAGAAAAAATAAAAGGTAGATAATAGGAAACAGGGAAATAGAACTTTTGCAAAGGGAAGGGCACCACGAGATGGAAGGGGGAGAGGTAGCAGAGGAAACGGGGCACAAAAAGAATTAAGGTGCATTGCATACACATACCAGTGCCCCATGATGAATATAATTATTATGTACTTAAACATGTACAATAAGAATAAAATTTTTTAAAATAAACAATAAAAAGCAAGCATTCCAGCAAATTCATACATCCGCCCATTCTTCACTTCCTAGATTAATTCCACAACCATCCCTAAAACACCTATTCTGTGCTGTTACTTGCTCTATATTCAGTGGTATAAATATAAATGTAAATACTAAGTGAATATTACTGGTTTAAAGCAACAACAGATCTAGTTAAGAGTACGATTTCATAAACACATCCAATTTAAAAGATAACGTAATCACAGCAAAAAGCATAGCTTTCTGGTGTGGCTAGACAACAGACTGCATAAGGGCCAGAATCTTGTCGGTTTTATTCGCGATTCTTCAACACCACCTTATAGGTATGTAGGACCTGAAGATACTCTAATGTATAGCACTGAATATATGATAAGCTCAAATGTGTGGTAGACACTTTTAGGTGGTTCTATGCGTATAATCTCATTTAAGTCCTACCACAATCCCATATGGATTTTCATTTTTAGGAATTAAGAATAGACAGATTAAGTCACCTCCCAAAGACCTGAAATATGACTCCTATCTAAATTTATGTTCTAATCTTCAAACCAGTGATCCTCCACAGAGGGTAATTTAGCCCCCACAGAAACATCTGCAATATCTGTGTACACTTCTCTTTGTCATTACTGGGTGGGATTACAGGTATCCCATGGGTAGAGGTCAGAGAAGTTAAACATCTACAAAGAACTGAACAGCCACATACAACAAATAATGCTTAAGGCCCAAATATTGACAGTAACAAAGGCAAGATATCCTGTGGTTCAGATTCTATCTTTGAAGAAAAGTATTTTTGTATCTCCACTGAAGCACTTATTGGTACTTGTAGAGAACTGTGTAGAGAAACCACTAAACGGTTAGAGAAACCACTAAATGGTGGTTTCATGTCAAATTTATTCTAGCTTTCTCCAGGAATGAATACAGTGCATGGCACACAGTAGATGCTTGGTTATTGTATGCTCTCCTACGCTGAAGTTATGCCATCCTGACGTGATAAAGGGACAAGTGGCTTCCTGTGGAGGAAGGATACGATAAATAGTATCAAAGCACAGTGGCATGCAGTAGCCCAACTATTGTCTCACTCCCTGAGATAGGCCTTTTCTCTTCATAATCTGACTACCTGTAAATGTTCGTGAACAGATGGCCAAAGCAGAAGAAAGCAAGCCAGGGTGGTGAGAATACCCTTCCAGATCCCCAAAATGGGGTATATTTTTCGAACTACACTATATAAATGACAAGATTTCAAAGACAAAATAAATCCCTTCATCTATACAGGGAATTAAAAAGATATCATTTCCCTACCCATTTCCTCCACTCCCCACCTCTGGGCACCACGTTTCTAGTCCGTTTTGATGAGTTTGAAGTCTTTAGAGTCCACGTGTGAGACCAAGTGTTACTTGCCTTTCTGTGGCCAGCTTATTTCACTTCACTTAGGTCTTCCAGATTGATCAGTGTTGTGAGAGATGGCAGGATATCCTTCTTTTCTAAAGTTGAATAATATTCTATTATATACACACACACACACACATATATATCACATTTTCTTTATCTATTCCTCTGTTGATGGAAACCTGGTTGTGTCCATTACCTTTGCTATTATGATAAGGTTGCAATTAATGTGGAGTACAGATATTGAAATTATACACCTTAAAAATATACAATTTTGTTGCATTTGTACTTCAGTAAAGTTAGAGAGGCATTATTTATCCAAAATGATACAAACACTTTGGAAAAGAGTTTGGCAAGTCCTTAATGTTTAAACACAGACTAACCATACCATATGACCTGTAATTTCACTGCTAGGCATGTATCCAAGAGAATTTAAAACATGTTTACACAAAAACTTGTACACAGATGTATATAGCAGCACTATTCATAAGCCCCAAAAGTGGAAATATACCCAAATGCTTGCTCATAAGGAATAAATAAGAATGTGTGGTGTATCCATATGATGTGTATTGTTCAGTCCTAGAGAGAAGAGAGGTACCACACATGCTACAACTTGACAAACATTGAAAACTTTATGTCAACTGAAAGAAGCCAGGTACAAAAGGCAAGATGTCATATGATTCTATTTATAAGAAATCTCCAGGATGGGCACATGTATAGAGACAGAATTAGATTCGTATTTGCCAGGGGCTGAGGTAATGGGGAGTGACTACTAATGGGTATACATTTCTGTTGAGAGTGATGAAAATATTCTAAAATTGAAGAGTAGTTTTGGTAAACTTGATGAATATGCCTAACCTACTGAATTGTATGTTAAAAGTGTAAGTTTTATGGTATGTGAATTATATTTCAGCTGTTGTTTTTAAAGGTGCTATTTATTTTACTTCCCTCAGTGATTGGTACATAAACTTCATTATTCACATCATTCTTATTACTGTATCTTAAAAGTATTACTGCTTATTTTCGAACAGGAAACTGAGAGATTCCAAATTCTCACTGTGATTTCATGACTGGCATGTACTGTTTCTGAAGGTGGCTTTGCCTACCCTCTCAGGATTGCACAGAATTAGCTAGTCAAATACTTTCCTCAGTGGCCCATACCTTCAGCGACACCACCCATTGGGAACTGGCCTAGCGAAGTCACGGGATCAGACCAGACAAAACTGAAAGCTGTGAAGGAAGAATGCTCTGCTACATCATCAAAAATACTTAGTGTTTTGCTTATAACTTATTTAAACTCCCTCTTTATAATGAGAGTGCCTATTTTATTTTCTTGTGCTATGAATTCTCAAAGTCTTTCAGGATTATCAGAAAATTATCTTTTGAAAAACACACAACACTCAGTTTTGATCTACCAATGTTTCCATTCCAGTGTTCCTTAACTACATCAGTGGGGAGGGCTTTAAAGATTAAATTGTAGAGGGTATTAAGATCATCCAACTTCACTCTTTCCCATAAACCAGAGTCTTCCCTCTATCCTTCACCTCATACCCTTAAAAGTCAAAACCTTCAAGGGAAGAGAGAGAAGATAAAAACTTTACAATTTTTTTCTTAAGATCCTTCTCTGCACCTAAAATGCTCAGTCCTTTTACCTATTCAGTAGAAAAAGGAAATATTAGTTTAAAAAAGCAAGTAAGTGAGTTTTAATGTTTTAATTGGCCTTAGTAGTCTAAATGATGACTACACACAAGCATTCCAGGCAAAGTCTTTTGAAGATGATGGGGCAGCCCCCTGATACCGCTCTGAGCTCCAGAGTCCCTGCCATACCTATGGAATCATGACGAATGGAGATGAAGATGCTCATCTTTTCATGAAAATACAGAATCTCACAGTTGAGGGAAAACTAAACATTAAATTTCATGTCCCTCCTCCAAAAGAAATTATCTAAGCTTAACTTGCATACCACCATTAAAGGGATGCTCCCTACATGGAAAAAAATAACTTGAACTTTATTCTCTCTCTGAAGCCTAATGCAAGCATAATTCAGAACATATTTTGATTCAGATTTGTAGTAGACCTTATCAATGGTTTCATCAGTTATTACCATTCATGTTACTTCACGCTGCCATTCCACCATTATTTCCCTTTCAACAATGCCTATAGTACAGATAAATAAGTTAGCGATGCTGTATTAGTCTGACCACTGAAGTTCTAAGTAGAGAAGTTCAGTCAAATGAGTTAGCTGATTAGCAAATAGTGAAGAGCACCATATATCCTTAAGAAAACCAAGCAGGACATTTGCTCAGTTCAACCTTATCCAAGAGAGAGAACAGGCCATAAAGCTCATGGCTTGCGCACTACGATTCAGCAGACCGAATCCAGTCTCGCCACTGCCCTTGAGAAATACACTTTCAGTATACTACAGGAGAGCACGTGCGAACATACAGTGAAAACTCTGAGCTGCGGTGTTAACACATGTAACTATGTTTCAAGATTTGGAGGGTTATTTCTTTAATTATATGTTATTTTAAGTAGTGTTAAACAGATTGAGGGGAGGTAAAGAAAAGAGAAATCAGTCTAATTTTTATGAGAAATCATAATACGGCAGGCCCAGTGCCAGAAACATTATGACTGAGTTCTTAACAAAAGCAACAACTGAATCCAAGAGGTGGAACTGAAGCCTGGGCAGTGAGCCAACTCCCAAGAACCTGCTTCGTTACTGAAGTGTTTTCCACCACGCACTGTCCTGGATGACCAGCCAGACCAGCTAGTGTCACCCACCCCCTGGCTCCCTTGATGTCTCTGCCGAAAACTCGCGGTGAGACACTGCTGAATGCAGTAAACGCAGCACCACAGCTAGCTTCACTGCTGTGTCCATGGGGCAGCCCGGTTCCACAAGGCATTCAGTCAACATATACTTTTTCCTACTAAATATCATGCTTTGTGATTTGAATTAAGCATTTAATGTTAAGTAAAAATTAGTCTATGTTTTAAGTAACTCATGGTCTTTCAGGGGGAAGAAGATATGAAAACAAGGCCTCTTCACTGAGCTATATCCTCAAATTTTTTATTTTTTATTTATGTATTTTTTTGACACAGGGTCTCAATAAATTGCTGAGTTTCTTAGGCTGAGCTTGAGGATGCAGTCCTCCTGCCTCGGTTTCCCAGAGTGTTAAGATTACAGACATGAGTCCCTGTGCCTGGCTAATTCATGCTCTTTTAGGCAAGGCAGAAACGTACAGCTCACTTTGTGAATCCAAGTATTGCTTAGTGTTATATTACAGTATGAACAAAACGCCAAGGCAATTTAAAGGAAAAAGACAGTAAATCCTGCTGCAATAATTCAGCTTTTCCCGGAGCTTGTCCTTAGAAGAGACCAAAGGTTTTACAGTAGTTTAGAAGGACATTCCTTGTAGAAAATATATCCCAAGAAAGACATAAAAGTTCATAATATGTCCAGGAAATTATGTGGATGACTTAGTTAAAAAGGACATATTGTTCTTTAAAAAAATAAAAGGTTATGGTTTAAGGCTAAATGTCCCACAGAGTTTCATGTGTTCAGAGGTGAGGCTTTTTGATATCACCTGGATCATGTGGGTACTGTGCTCATCAGTGGACTAACCCACTGATGACTTCATAGTGGAATATGCTGTTAGAAAGTGGAGTCTGCTTGGGGGAGGTAGATCATGGGGGCTTACCTGGAAGGGTATACTCTTGTGCCAGGCTGCTCCATTTTTCTCTCTTCACTTCCTAGTTTCCAGAAGTTGAGAAGCTTTCCTTCATCATGCCCTCTGTATGACATTTCTACCTTGTAGCCAGCAACCATGGACTGAACCCTCTGACACCAGGAGCCAAAATAAATCTCTTTTCCTTAAATTGCTTATTTTTTTCTTGTTCTGTTTTTTGTTTTTGTTTGTTTGTTTGTTTTTTGTCCCAGGGATGGGAATGTGACTAGTATAAATGCTAAAAGATTACAGAGGATGGTATTAGTAAACTGAATCACTGTCTCATTTTGGTGAATTTTGATACTTGCTTTAAAATATTTAGATTTGACTCATCAAAGGATGAAAATCAACAGTGTTCTTGGGCACTGTCTTAACATGATCAGCATTATAATCGAAGAGATATAATGAACAGAGAAGCAAGGTTGGCTTATCAAAGAGGTGATATTTCAGTTGAATTTTAGATATTAAGAATATTAAAGCAGGAATACCAACCAAAGGAAAGGCAAAACCTTTCCCTCAAAGGTAAGTAATGATACAAAAAAGCAGAACTCTGGGCATAATTTAGCAACACTCTGGAATCTGTTTTACTCAGAAATTAAATATTACACTTTCATAGGAGGGTTTAAAGTAGAACATAAAAGAATGTTTTACAATTTCTCAGCAGTGTTAAAACACTATCTAAATTTTTGCTTAGATTTTACTGATTCACATTTTGCTTAAAGAGGTCGAAAAGGACAGCCAAAGATAGGAAGATGTAGAGACAGCATGGAAGAGAGTTCACTGGAATATTGTCACAATAATAACTGCAGTATAATAATAATTATCTTCACCTACATTATTTCACTTAGTATTTAGCCAGGAAACTGAAGCTTTCTTCATGTGCATTGAGAAAACTCAGTGAGAGATTAAACAACTTTTATGACAGCTCACATCTAGAAAATAGTAGAGCTGTGACACAATTCCACTCCTGAAACTCTTGTCTCCGGCACAGGATGATTTTTGACACATGGTAAGTATTCAGTGAAAAAATGGTTGAACTAATTTTGTTGAACCATCTTCACTCCAAAACTTAGATGAAGCACCATCTATTCCAAAAAATACTTTCCTTCTTTTGCAGATCAAAATTGGTATATTTTTTGTATTTCAATTCCTGTGGATTATATTCAATTGGGACTATGTCTTGTTCCCAGTTAATGAGGAAGGCACAGGAAATACGTTTGATTCATCCTTTTATTTATCGTAAGACATCATTCATGGTGCTCACCACAGAGAAGAGACTTGATAAAAGTAGGAGGAATGAAAGGATGGATCGATAAATTACTATCACTTGCTCCGTGGTCTTTTCTTCATTTCAATCCAGGTAAATTTAACTGAATTTTCATGAAACACCTAAGGCATATAATTGACAAGGGAGTCTGAATCAGATAATTCTTTCCATTTTCTTTTCTGATGAGAATCTTTATTGGCTGTGACTTAATTTAATCATCACATTCATATTCTCTTTAGAGATGCCTAGAGCCTCTAAGGTGGTAGGTTCTGGTAATTAAATTAGATCAAATAATAATGATCTTTAATTTCCTAAAATCAAGATCATTGAGCTTATGAGAGGCATTATTTAATGCAATTTTTATGATTTTTTTTTCCTGTGATATCACAGATCCAGGATGGACTAGGTATACTCATTTTATGGAGATTTAATGGACCCAAAAAGTCTTCCTAGTTAAAAATAAACTCACACCAGTCTGCTCCACTCTGTAATATTCCACGATCAATATTTTAATCATCAGGATCAATAAGAGATCTCTTTTAAAAATGCAAATAATCCATGTCTTCTAAAGCAACCTATGATGTGATTCATCAAATATCTTTTTTTGTACACTACAAAAAAAAGAAAAATCTTATCAAGCAGTACCTACACAGAAGGCATTGTACTAGTCAATTCACATATACTGTCTCATTTAATATTCAGAAATCTGTCAAATTTACAGATTTATGGATGAAAATCCCTCAAATCAAATTAGGTGAGTAGACAAAGGCAAACAAGAAACACCACAGCCTCGATGCTGGATTTGTTTTTTCCAACCCAGTAGCTTCATTTTTATTGTTCTACTTTCTCTTTGAAAAATGAAATTCAGCAAAATGCACACAACTTGGGGATACAGGGATGGTATAGTTAGTTTATATCAGGCTATATCAGGTGAGAGGCTCTGAACGCCTGGGTGCGGTGGGGGAGATTGAAAGGATTCGGGAGAAAGGAAGGTGGATGCAAGACTCACTGTCTGTAGAATATTCCAGGCCAGCCTAGATCATAGAATGCTGGTAGATAGTTCATTTGGAAGGAGATGTTTGTCAATAGAGGCCATTCCTTACACATACAAAAGTCATAAATTAGAACATACATACATTAAGGTACTATTTTCTTTCCATTTAACTGTTTTTTAAAATAACCATATTAAGAGAATTTCCAATGATGTTAACATGTTTGTTTACCATGAATTATAATGTAAATATTTGCAGGAACGACTTCAGAGATCTGCAATGTAGACTATGAAGGTCAAATTGAAAACTCTCCAGCCATATGGAAATTTCACCAGTTTTCTGACTTGACTTAGGATCATGGATCTCTTCACCTGTTTCAGACTGATGTGTGACATTTAGTCTCTGTCTTAAAGATAAGTGTGCCCCGAAGAAGATTAGCCTACATAAAGCACCCAAGATGTCACAGCTACCTGTTCAACGTTAATGCCTTTATAGAAATGAGCTAAATCAGTTTGCATTTCTGTCTATTGCAATTTCTTGGCAGCTTTTCACCTTCAATTTTTTAAAAAGTAGCTTTGGAAGAAACTGTGATTTTATGTTTTTCAGTGTAAATTAATTCTTCACTCTTAATTTTTATGCTCACCGATATCGTTGTAGGATAGGCATGAGGGAGGAGTGTCAAGGAGCTTGTGAAATCTGCAAGAGAAAAGATACCAAGATAACACCAGGTATATTTTCAGCCTTGATTTATACTTTACACCCGAATGAACTGCCTGAGCCAATCTTCCTGGGAAGTATCCCCTGGCTGGGAAATGCTCCCGCTGAAACATGTACATCTTTGGGTGGCAAATGCACTGCTTATAGAGACACCAGAGGATCGATATTACAGGGCACCCCACTGTCATTATTACTGTTAACATCCTGCTGGCTAGAATTCAGATTTCCATTTAATTGTGTTTTTATTTAAAATGTCTCCTGCACCTGCAGCTGACTCAATCAGTTTTAGCTATTTGCTTGGTGCCATGTATATTTATGAACAATGAGAACTTTAGAAAAAATGTTGGCAGAGTTACATAGATCATAAATCACAGGGTAACATTGCACATGAAAAGACAATCCTTAAGAAAACAGTCCCAATGATGTAAATATTGCATTTACCAGCAGCGCCATATCCCTGTGGAGGCTGGACAATAGGCTGTTGCTTAAATGGCAAAAGGGATGAGCTTTCTTCTTTATCTGTATTCACTTTTCCTTTTATTTCGTTCCTGGGAAAAAGAAATGCCGGAGGAGAAGCTTAAAACAGATTAGCCTGAGAGTACTATATAGAGGATATTACATCATAACTGTCTTTGAGAACTCTCAAACAGCTGACCTGTTTATATTACAAGACAAGGTCAATTTCCATTCGAGCAAGTCTTTTGATGTTTGTGAATACGAATGCTCTCCCCAAGAATGGTGGCTTTAGAATAACAGCAATTGAACCATTCAGCCTTCTCTGATGCAATCTTTCTGCAGCTAGATAGGATTCTCTACATGGATTTCATTGAGCCACACAGCTTGGCATGATCAGAAGCTTTGCTGGAGCTGTCAGTAAAGGATATTTCAAATAATGGAGTCACGTTGATGCTTACGGTTTCAACTCTAGTCACTGAGGCTGTGCGTATGAGTGCATGTGTGTATGTATGCATGAAACAAACCCACAGTCTTACTTCTGTTGGAACCCAAATGATTAAACATCAAAATGATGCCACAGGGTCGTGTTCATGGCAGCTGTCTAGGAAAACAAGAGAAGAGCTCTGAAGCTGCATAGCGTATATACTGAAGAAGGTTTGGTGTGAACAAGACATTGGCTTGACATTTATTTCCACGTCTTGCCAACTATAGGAACTCAAGCTATTCATTTGACCTAGGTTTCTGATGTCTTCTTTCTTTATATATTTTCAAATGATACATAAAAATATAAAAATAATAAAATTTAAAGGGATGTTTTATTTTGAAAATTGTGTTGGTATTATTAACCAAATAGTTATAAAGCTGAAAACATTTACATATCATGGTAACAAAAATAACATCAATCGCAATGCTAACATTTTGGGGAAATTTAAATTTTTATTGGTACATTTTATATATACATAATGATAACATTCATTATAGGGAATTTGCACCTGTACATGCTATTTCTTGCTTCTTCTTTTTGTCCTATTCCCCTCCTCTCCCTTTAACCTCTTTTCCTGTCCTTATTTACAAAAGTTCTGTTTCCATTTTTTCCCCTTTTTTCTCTTTTGGGAAAAATTAACACAAGACAGGCACTCAAAAATTTATATGCATTATCTCAACAAATCTTTCCCATAGCCATATGTAGTAAGCACTACACTGACTCCATTCTACATATAAAGAATCTGAGATGTAGAAATGAACAATCTTTTGTGTGTGTCACTTCCATTAAGACAAACCAGTGAGAACAATTACAGTTCTCTATATAAGCAGACTTGAACCACTGCGTGCTTTTTGTGCAAGACAATTCCAGTCAACATTCTATCTTTGAATAGTAGCTGTAGAAATGCCTTTATATTTTGTGAAACCCAACACTACACATGCAACAACAGTAAGAATTCAGACAAAATCATCCCTAGTTACCATCCTGGTGACCATTTTTCAGCACTAAGATTCTATGCCTCACACACTAATCTATAACATGTTTAGAAAGCACTGCTTGTTAGAACGGATTTGAATCTGTTTTGTTTCCTGTTCCACCCCTGGGTCCTCTAGTGCTAAACATCTACTCTTCAATTATTGAAAAAACAGTTTTCTCGTTTCCCCTAAGCCTTCCTCGGGATGATCACCCCTAGCTCCTCCACCGTCTCTCTTAACAACGGTGCCATCGAGATCCTGTAATTTGCCTCTGGTTTGTCATTATCCCTCTGAAAATACGGCAACCAAATTCTAGTCTCAATATATATCTGCAATATCTGTGCATTTTAATTTTTAATTACTTTGTGAGAGTAGTTAGTTTGGAGATTTATGAAGAAAAGGTTTCGACTCTCCTATCTGCCATGATCGACACAAATTCTGACTCTACACAGCCTTCCCTCCATAGCTGTCTTCTCCTGACAGTCGTTGCTTCTCCTTTTCACTGGCACTCCTTCCTCTTCCACTAGACAGGCCTGCAAGTCAAAGGGAGGTAACTTATGAATTATTTAAATTTTATTTAAATACCTTTCTGCAGTCTAATCTTCTTCAGCCAACTAGGCACCAAGTGTTTGGTAGCTTCAGTTTTGTACTGGCAGGCGAGTCAGACAGAGAGGCTTCCGAAGGAAACACTGACTCTAAGAGCATCATCACAGAAATTCTAATTTGCTCCAGATCGTATTAGTCAGTGTTCTTCAGAGAAATAGAACCAACAGAATATATGGATTTTCTAAGATGGATTACACAATCACAGAGATTAAGTCACTCCACAAGGCCATCTGCAGATTCCAACTGTGATTAAGAGGGAGAAGGCACCAAACAGGGACACAGACTATGCACCCCCCAGTCTGAGTTCAAAGGACAAAGAACTTAAAGTCTACTGTCCAAGGTGACATCAGCAGAAAATGCACTCGCATGAGAAGGGAGACAGAAAAGATGTCCTCTTTTCCCTACTTCGTGTTCTGTCTGGATCCTTTTTAAAATGCCCATCTGCAAGTCTTCCCCACTGAGTGCGATAACCTACAAGCCAGTCTTCTCAGGAAACACCCTCACAGGCACACCCAGAAGCAATGATTTACCAGTTCTCCAGACAACCTTCAATCCAGTCAACTTGATGCCAAGTTACAGAAAGTAAAAATCGCCCACTCATTACTACAAAATTACCCATCGATTTACAATTATTTTAAAAGTCACAATTAAAATTTAAAGCAAGACAGAAGTTATCTACTTAAAATTTGGAAAAATTTAAAGCGTATCTTCTTTTGTTTTCTTAAATTTACTTGTTAAAGTATGGGGAAAACCAAGTTAAAAGTTAGTAAAAATCTGAAAATAAAACAAAATGAGCAGTGGAATGAACAAAAATTATTTTGAGATGGAGAAGAAAAGTGTAAAAAGTTATTTTTTAGATCATACTCAAGACAGTAATTTATTAAGAAAAGATGCAATTTGAATAGTAGTAATAAATAGATTCCTAGGTTTTTTTGAAAATATAATTAATAAAGAGGAGTGACTTATGGTTTCTCATATCAGAGAAACAATTCAGTGTGTACTCATGAGTGTCTGATTCATTTCACTTAAGAATGTGTTCTCAAGGTGCATTCATTTACCTACAAATGTCTCTAGTTTACCCTTTTTTATGGGCGAATAGTACTCCATTATGTAGAAAAACTACATCTTCTTTAGTCATTCCTTAATTGTTGGGCATTTGGGTTGTTTCCAAGACTGAGCTATTACACATTGTGTTGCTATGAACATGGTCGTGCATACATCCCTATGGTATGACGATTTTAATTCTTCTGGGAAGATCCCCAGTAGGGGAATAGCTGGGTCAAATGGAACCTCCAGTTGTAGGTTTTTGAGGAGTTTCCATACTGATTTCCACAGTGGCTGGAAGAGTCTACATTCCCACCAACAGTGGAGGAGGGTACCTTTTCCCCCGCAGCCCACCAGCACTTGTTGTTGGTTGATTTTTTGATAATAGCTGTTCTTTGTGGAGTGAGATGGAGTCTTAGTGTTGTTTTGATTTGCATCTCTCTAATGACCAATAATGTTGACCACTTTTTCATATATTTATTTGCCATTTTTATTTCTTCATTTTAGAAATGTTTATTCATTTCAGATGCCCATTTTTGGATTGGGTCTTTAAATTTGGGGGGGTGATTTTTTAAGTTCTTTAAATATTCTAGATGTTAGACTGTTGTCTGAGGGAAAGCTGGCAAAAATTTTTTCCCAATCTGTGGGTTTTCATCTCTTTTGCTGTGCAAAAGCCTTTTAATAGGATGTGGTCCCAAGCACTGATTCTTTGTATTATTTCCCGGGCAGTCTGGGTTCTGTTCATAAATTTTTTTCCTACCCCTATGTCTTTGAGAGTTCTTCCTGTTCTGTTCTGCAGTAGATTTAGTGTTTCTGTTTTAATGTTTAGATCTTTGACCCACTTCAATTTTAGTTTAGTACATGGTATAATAGATACTAGGTAAAAGAAAGATAATATTCAAAAGAGAGAACTAGAAAAGGAGAAGGAGGAAATGAAGGAAGGGAAAAAGGAAAGAAAGGGGAAAGGGAAAAAATGGAAAGATGAAATTAAACCTGCTGTAAATAGGGAAGAGTGGGGGAGTGGAAGGGAGGGCTGGGGAAGGGAGGGAACAAAGATACATCATGTACAGATACAAAATAACCATGATGAATGTTATCATTATGTATACAATGTACCAGTACATGTTCTTGGTAAAAAAATAAAAAATAAATAAATAAAATACAAATGCTGACAATATCCTGGAAAGCCTTTGCATTTATAATCTGTTCGTGCTGTTTTCACATGATAGCTGATATTTGGACAGTTCTCCTGAGATAGCAATGGGATATAAAATAAACTGGCATATAAGCATTCAAACAAACAAACAAAAAAAAAGAGTGAATCATCTGATAGGGATAATATATTTTAATTTTTGATTATTTGGTGCTAAAATACTAAAAGCCTCACATTTTATTTTGTAATGCCTAAGCAGCTGTCAGCTTTCAATCATTTGAATTTAAAACTTTATGTACTACGTCATAGAGATCTTCCTGACATACAAAAATTTCCTTTACAAACGTGTCAGAAAGAAATGAATAATCTACCTAAAATTGCATTATGATGTTCAGAAAATTTTCCATAGGACTGTTTCTGGCTCCACACGTGCTAAACTCTTTTTCCACCACCTCTGTATTTCTGACAGTGAATGCTGGGTATGTGGTGTGTGCCCTTTCCACAAGATCACCTGTCCTAAAATTTTATTTCATGACATCATTAAGTCAGCACAGTGGACAAAGTACTCTTGGAATACTCTGGAATCTGTTCATACATCAGATTGAGTATGAATAAGAACTTTACAGAATATTAATTGTAAACCACATGTGTGTAACCCACTAAATGCAAATCACAATATCATTATCTTGAGTCCCTTTTAGTCTTATACCAAAATACACATAGCTGCTCTAACACCACCCAACAAGGGGAGAAGAGGAAAGGGGAGAAAGCCAAAATGGAAAGAGAAGATTACAAAGGTTGCAGTGGCTGGCTCCCAGCCCCCACACCCCCAAACTCCCATACCCTTTCTACCCCAGCCCTGCACAGGAAGCTTGAGGTCAGAGCAGAAAGCAATGAAATTGAGACTAAACAGTAATACAAAGAATTGATAAATTGAACAGCTGTTTCTTTGAAAGAATAAAAAAAAAAGACAAACCTTTAGCCAATCCTAAAGAGAAAGAAAGAAAGAAAGAAAGAAAGAAAGAAAGAAAGAAAGAAAGAAAGAAAGAATGAAAGCCCAAATCAATTCAATTAGAAAGGAAAAATGGTGAAATCACAAGGAATATTGCAGAAATTCAGAAGGTTATTAGCAACTACACAGTAAACCTGTCTGGCAATAAATTGGAGAATTGAGAAAAAATGGATAGATTCCTAGATACACATTAATTACCACAAGTGAACCAAACAGATATAAAAACCCTGAATAATCCAATAACAGGCAACAAAATAGAAGCAGTAATGATAGTAATAATAATAAACCTACCAACTAAGTAAAGTCCAGGTCCAGGTTGATTCACAGCTGAATTCTACAAAATCTTCAGGTAAGATCTAACATCAATATTCCTCAAGCTTTTTAATCAAATTGAAAAGAAAGGAATGCTCCCAGTCATTCCAGGAAGCTAACATTATCCTACTTCCAAAACCACACGAGAATCCACTCAAAAACCAGAACTATGGGCCAATGTCTTTAATAAATATAGGCACAAAAATCTTCCACAAGATTCTGGCACACAGGATGCAAGGAATCATCAAAAAAGGTCATACATTGTGACCAAGTAAGTTTCATCTCAGGGATGCAAGGATGACTCAATACAAAAAAATCAATAAATGTAATACATCACATAAACAGGAGCAAGGACAAAAAAAAAAAAGATCCTCTCCATAGATGAGAAAAAAAGTCTTTGACAAAATCCAACATCGATTCACGGTAAAAGCACTGAAGAAATTAGGACTAGAAGGATTTTACCTCAAGATAATAAAATCCATCTATAACAAACCTACTGCCAATATCATATTAAATGGGAGAAAAGTGAAAGCACTCCCTCTACAATAGGAACAACACAGAGATGGTCACTATCACCACTCTTGTTCAACAGAGTATTCGACCCTTTTTAGCCAATGCAATTAGACAAGAAAAAGATATAAATGGGATATGTACTGCATAGAAAACAAAAAGCTCAAATGATTATTATTTGCAGATGACATGATTCTCTACATAGAAGACATTAAAAAATCTACCAAGAGGCTCCTAGAATTAGTAATCAAATTCAGGAATGTAGCAGGATGCAAAATCAACACACAAAAATTAATAATAGCATTCCTGTACACCAATAACAAATTCACTAAGAAAGAAATTAGGAAAAAAATACCATTCGCAGTAGAATTAATAAAAATTAAATCCTTAGCAATTAACCTAGCTAAGGAAGTGAAAGACCTCTACTGTGAAAACTGCAATACTCCGAAAAAGGAGACAGAAGAGCCATCAGAAAATGGAAAGATATCCTCTGTTCCTGGATAGGCAGAACGAATATAGCCAAAATGGCCATACTTCCTAAGCTGATATGGAGATTTAATGAAATGCCAATCAAAATACCAACAACATTCATCTCAGAACTGGGGAAAACAATCCTAAAATTCATATGGAACCAGAAGACACTCAACAGGAAAAGCAATCCTAGGTAACAAGAGTAAGGCAAGAAGCATTACAATCCTGAATCTAAAGTTGTATTATAAAGCTGCAATGATAAAAGCAGCATGTTACTGGCACAAAAACAGACACTTGAATTAACAGAGTGGAACAGATGATGTGGAAACAACTCCATGCAAATTCAGTTACATGATCTTTGAAAAGAGGATCAAAAACATACTGTAGAAGAAAAATAGACTCTTTAATAAATGGTGCTGGAAAAACTGGCTATCCACATGGCAAAGATTAAATCTAGACCCACATCACTCACTATGTACTAGCTAAAATAAAGATGGATTAAAGAGGTCAATATTAAAATGGAAAGACTCATGCTACTTGAAGATAAAATAGGTGAAAATTTTGAATTCATAGGCATAGACAATGACTTTTTTGAACAGTAAGTTGGTTGCACATGAAATAGCATCAGGAATCAACAAATGGGGTTATATAAAATTAAAAGGCTTCACAGCAAAATTAACACCTGAAATAAATAATGAAAGGACAGCCTACAAAATGGGAAGAAAGTTTTGCCAGCTCTTCCTCAAACAGAGGATTAATACCTGGAATATATGCACACCCATATTTATAGCAGCACAGTTTGTAATAGCTAAACCTTGGAACCAGCCCAAATGCCCATCTACCGATGAGTGGATAAAGAAGATGTGATTGTTTTTATACAATGGAGCACTAGTCTGCCATAAACAACAATAAGCTTGGGATATTTCTAAGTAAACGGAGGTATCTTGAGATCATACTCAAGTGAAATAAATCTGACACACATGTTTAAATACTGCATTGTTTCACTGGTGTGAAAAATGGAAAGTGTAAATAAGGCCTAAAATGTATTATATTGGGAAAGGGAAGAAATTGTTCCAATGGGAAGGGGAAGAAGCTGGGGAAGGAGAAGAAGCTGGGGAAGGGGGAAGAAACGGAGAGACAAGAGAAAAAAGAATAGAAGGAAAAAAAGGGAAACAAAGCTTTTGTAAATAAGGAGGAAGGAGGGGTTGAAGGGAGGGGAGAGGGAATGGGAAAAAAGAAGCAGCAAGATATAGCATGTACAGGTACAAATTCCCTGTAATGAATGTTATCATTATGCACATCTAAAATGTACAATTAAAGTCAAATTTTTTAAAAAAGAAAACAAGTGCAAAAAAATTAGACCCCTGAAATAAAAGACCCAATCTAAAAATGTGCAAGCGAAACATATAGACATTTTCCAGAAGAAAAAAAGGGCCAATACATACATGAAGAAATCCAAATCATTGCTGACCATTAGAGAAATGCAAATTGAAATAACACCAAGATGGCATTTTACCACAGAAAGAATTACCATCATCAAGAAATCAAATAATAACAAACTCTGGCGAGGCTGTGAGGGGGCAAGGAACTCTCTATGGGGTTGTTGGGAATGTAAGTTAATACAACCACTATAAAAATCAGTGTGGAGTTTCCTCAAAGTACTAAAACTAGAAATTCTATTGGACCAGCTATTTCCATTTTATACATCTTCTCAAAAGAATTTAAAGACATCATATTACAGTGATACATACTGCCACATTATAGCAGCAGAATTCATAATTCCTAAATCTTGGCAGCAGTCTATATGTCCATCAACAAAGGAATGGATAAAGAAACTGTTGTATCTATACATAATGGGGTACTGCTCTGCCATAAAGAAGAGTACACTTGAGTCATTTGTAGGAAAATGGATGCACCTTGAGATTGTAATATTAAGTAAGATAAGTCAGACAAACAAGCTTAAATATTGTGTGCTTTCTCTTATATGAGAAGCCCAAAACATAAATAAATGCAAAATAATAAGAAGTAGGGCAATAGATCATTCTCAGATGGAAGGGACTCAGGAGATCAATGGGACGGGACAAAGGAGAGAGAAATGGGATAAAAAAGAATGAAGATGTGTTATGTGTTCCCTACAAGGAATGTCAACATTGTATACTACATGTACTAATACCAAAATAAAAAATTTAAACAAAAGGGTGAAAAAAAAAAACATCAATACTGGAAGCCTTGTAATCAAAGCACGTGCAGCTCCACAGATGCTCCAGTTTTATGGCTGTAAGAAAATTACCCCCACAATAACAATCACCGTGCATTTTTTTTCTCACATGTTCTATGGGCTTGGAATTCACTTCAGTCCAACAGGGTGGTTCTGATTTTAGGGTTCTCGTGAGGCTAGAGTCAGATAGTGGCTGGGTTGTGGTCATCTCAAAGCCTTCTTTACTCAGCTGTCTTGTGCATAACTGGAAAACTCTAGCAACTGTGTTTAAAACAGCTGCAGCTCTTCAGTTACCTCTGTCTTGTTGTAACCTCTATATAATCTCTACAGTAGGTAGCTTCTAAGGACCTGGGCTTCGGACATGCTGGCTCAATTTTTCAAATTCATAACCCAAGTGAGAATACCAAGGAAGAGTTATTTTGTCTTTTAATACCCAGTCTCAGGAAATAGATAGTATCACTTCTGAATTCTAATGGTTGATTCAGTTAGTAACATCTCCCCTGTTTTAAAGGGTGGGAATATAGAACTCACATCCTATAGGTGAGTACTAATATCACACTAGGATTAGATATGTATTGGTGTGGCCCTCTTGGAAAAGTACAATATGCACAATAGGGGATAAAGATTTCTAAAAATAGTGAAAGTTACCTTGCACAGATACGAATTAACTATGATGAGTGTGATCATTATGTATATAATGTACAATACATGTTCTTGGTAAATTAAATTAAATTAAAAAAATAGTGAAAGTGTTTCATGCTCCTGTTAATAGCTACTATTCTATTCATGCCAGAAAACTGGGTGCCTTGCTAAGGAAGGGCAGCATTGCACGTGAACCTTGGTAGTGGCTTTGCTTTCCAGGGGCACACTGATAGATGCTCTTGATTCTCAAGAATCAAGAATATCTGGCACACATGGACTACCGTGGTGTTGGAATTTCCATCTAAAGTGCTACGGCAGCAGGGAGGCCCATCTCCCTGTGGTCACAACTATTCATCTATTCATAACAGAGTGAAGAAATATTAATAAAAATTAATAACATTTTATAGCCCCATATTCAATTTGATCTCATAAGACTATAAGAAGCAATTTTCATATTCTGCCTCAGATTCCCAGTTCCCCGGCCACTTTGCCCCAGTGTGATCACGATGGCAAAAACACTACGCAGACCTGAAAAGTTCTACCTCCTCAACTGGACTAGTCTCAAATCTATTATCTATAATCCCCACATTTCTATCTCCAGACTGCAATAAGTAGCTATGGACATGACTTTTGGAGAGTCTGCCAAAGTCCATTCCTCTGTGGGATAAATTCTGACCAGAGGCAGAGAAGACAGAGGATAGAGCCTCAAATGAATTTCCTCTGCATTGCACACACTGATGATCAATTTGGAGGGTTGTATAGCTCGTATGCAGCATCCTGCAAGGCTTTGCTGGTGTGCCTACAACGTGACTGTGTCTCTTTGTATAGCTCACTGTGCCACAGAGGCAGATTAGTACTACATCTCATTGCAGCATTTCTCTTCCATACCTGATAGACGTGTTTTTGTATTCTCAATGCCCTAACATGGTCTCTCCCAAATAAAGAATCAGCAATTAACCCTTTACTCAGGCTCCATTTTTCAGAGAACTGAAGCTAACTGGGCCTTAGTTTCATTGTCTTCATTTAGGACATGACAGGATTTAACATTTTTAGAGGACAAATGACTTTTCCAAAGTATCAAGTTAAGTGGAAAAAACCTACAATTAGAAACAGGATTTTTTTTCACTACAAAGTCCACTATCTTTTCTTCTGCATCAGTTACTTCCTCAAGAAGTACAGAAACTAGAAATTCTGAAGTCCTAACTTTCCTATACTAGTCAGCTTTTTTATTGTGTGGATACAACATTTGAAGTTCACAATTTAAAAGAGAAACAATCTAATTTGGCTCATGGCTTCATGGGTTTCAGTCCACGTTTACCTGGCTCCAAGTAAGAAACATCATGGCAAAAATGCATAGCAGTGCAGAGACTCTTCGTTAGTGTGGCGGTGAAGCAGAGCATCTGAAAAGTACCAGAACAAAGGGCCCCAGGAACCATATAATACCCCAAGTCATGTCTGCATGACACACCCAGACACATCCAGAAGTGTGCTTACTAATATTTTAGGTAGTTCCCAAAACAAATGCAGGGTCATAATTCTGCTTAGCATACAACTCTCCCAGATATAACTGAAACTCAATCATTCCTTCCCCAAAGACACAATAGTCCCAGCATTGCTAAAGAGGCCAAGTCAAAGTCCCCTTTGAAATTCAAGGCAAATTAGCTGAGAACCCTTGTAGAGATAAAACAAAGTTACATATGGTAATCCCATGGTACAGTGGCACAGAGCAAACATTCCCATTACAAAAGGGACAAATAGGCAAGAACAGAATTGAAACAAATTGAGACCAAAACCCAGAAGTATGAGCACTAAGTCATGTAGCTCCATACTCCATGTCTAACATAGAGGCACACAGCAGTGTGGACTTCAGTTGCCCAGTCCCTATGGTCTTTCTGTTTGAAGCCCACATAGCTTCTGTATTGGGATGGCCCCACTCACTTTTCTGTAGCTTTCCTCTGTGAACTTTCCACATGCGTGGTGTCTACAAATTCTTGGGTTCCCCAGTGCACCTTTATTTTCATTTCCATAGCTTTACACTCTGCTCTCTCAGGGGCTCCTTTCCTGGCCTCTTAGGCCTTTCTTTGAAATCTGGGTGGAAGCCTCTCTGAACCTCAGATCTTGCATTCTACATGCCAGTAAGACCAACATCACATGAATGACACCATGTCTACTCTCAGTGGAAGCCGTAACCCAGTACCAGGATCTTTTGGACCGAGGCCACAGTGGTCTCTGAGTGCCTGCATGGCTGAGCACAGTTAAATGAATCCTACGGAACCAATTCCTTAGGAGGCTTTTCTTGAGCATGGGTCCAAGGAAATCTCTTCTCAAATGAAACCTTTATACTTTTGCACCCTGGAGCCTGTGGTGGGTGGTGTCTTGATGATTCTTGAGATGCCTTCAAGGCATCTTTCTTCATGTTTCTACACAAAGAATTTGGTTTCTTTTTAATGGTGTTAATCAATTCAGCAACCATACCTTCTTTCTCCTCAACTTTACATGTGGTTCCAGTGGGGCAGAAATTTAAGTTTTCCAAACTGTTCTATTCTGCTTTTTGCTCCTGATTCACACTATAAATCTGGCTAAAAGAAGCTAGCAGTGCCTGTGCCATAGCCTAAATGATATACTTCCTTGAAATTTTCTCCATCAGCTCAATTATTCCACTGTCTTTAATCTCAGTCTTTCGGCCATGGGAAAATGTAGAGAAATGTTTTGACAGAGTGTAACATTCATGGCCTCTAGTCTAATTGCTAATGAAGTCTTTGTTCCCAAATGAAATGTGTACAGCCTGGCCTTTACTATCCACATTCTTATCATTGTTGCATCCTGAATTCTGACCAGAACTACCCATGAGACTCTGTTTATAGTATTCTAAGGTTTCTCTAGCTTGCATATCCAAATTTTTCCAAATTTCCCCTGCAAACCAGTTCCAAAGACTTCTAAACCACAGAGGCAGGCATAGCCACAGCAACAGCCCACTTGTCAGGTACCAATTTTCTATATTAATTAGCTTTCCCATCACTGGAACACAATGCCTGACACCCAAAATTTAAAGGAAGAGAGGCTTAATTTGGTTCAAAGTTTCAGGAGATTCAACCAACTGTTGACTGGAAAGGCAGAAATATTATTATTATTTTTTTTGTGTGTGTGGTGCTGGGGATCGAACTCAGGCTCTTGTGCTTGCAAGGCAAGCACTCTAATCACTGAGCTAAATCCCCAGCCCAAGGCAGAAATATTATTGCAGAAAGGCATAGAAGAGTAAGGAGGCTTAGTTTATGTCACCCAGGAAGTACAGAAGGGAAAGAATGCCAGAGAGGAAGGGTTTGCTGATCACGTATAATACCCAAAGTCATGCCCTTATTACCTACCCAGGCAAATGCAGAAGTGTGCATTACTAATCTCCTAGCTAGTTCTCAAATCCATCAAGTTGACAGAGTTGAGCCTAACCCCCAAATCCACCGATGGATTGAGTGAGTAAAGGGGAGGTAAGAATAATATAATAATTATAATCATAAAATAAACAATAACACTTTAATAATAACTAATATTGACTATGCCCTAGACTGTGTTCAATATAATTTATATCTGCAAATCTAATTTTTTAATTTTTATATCTCATAATTCAAATGGTATTATCAGCATTATGTTATAAATGAGGAAAGCATAGCACAGGAGGTTTAACACCTGACGTTCAAGTATTAAGGGGTAAAATTTGTGTATGTGTCAGCCTCCTTGCCTTTTAAATGTATATATAATTCTTCTCATGCCTACCTCACAGCATTATCATAAAAATTATAAATGCCATAAAAATGCTCATAAAAGTATAAATATGAAGCAACTTTAAATTAGAGGTGTCCTTGTAATAAATGAAGTGGGGAACAGACCAATTCATAGGTAGCAATCAAAAAGTAAGTCCTAATTCATGAGTCTCCACAGACAACAGGCTGCACTGATGTGAGCCACAGTCCCAAGTCATCATTGGCCAAGTGTCCATGATCACACTAAGGAAAACTCCACTGCATACCCTCTTGTCTCCAGATCTCATCCACACAAGTGGATTGCAGGACCCAAGAGACTTCTCTCCCTCCTCTGAATACCATGTGTCAATTTCTCGAGGATTTCTACTTATTATAAAATTTACATAATATCAGTAAAGTTCACTTAGAAGGAGTCACACATTGCCCTTAGTCCAACACCCTAGCAAATCAGAAATTTCCATAGGTCTTCCATATTTCCCAAAATACACAGGTCTTTGTCTTTGTGTGTGAATTTGTTTACACAGTTGTTACTTTAGTACAGGAAAAATATTTTTAGGTGTATCTTAATATTATAGGCCAATTTTTAACAGATTTCTAAAAGTCCCTGCTTTCCATACTGGCCAGTTACCTAGAAGACAATTCCATTATTTAAATACAGTCTATTTTTCACAACGAGCTTGAGAACAGATAAAAATAAGGCAGTAGATGATCCTCTACTGCTTTCTTTCTCAAATATTTTAATCCTACCTCATCATTATCCTATTCCCCACCAAGCATGTTTTTCATTGCCTGATCAATCTCACCCAAATTTCCATGAGGAAGGGACCACATCTGTTTATTCATCTATTCTGTAATAAATCAACTATAAGTGTTCGACACTCAAAATATTTCTTTCTTATATTTCAAAAGCTACCAAAAATCTCATTACACCACATTTTATAGGGACTTTGCCTGCCAGCTGCAACATTCAAGTACACAGAGTATTATGCTCAATACACATTGGAAAGAAACATTGCAGCCTGGCGGTACTGTAAAAAACTAACTGTGATATTACCGCTTATTTATATCCCCAAGCCCATGATCCAGCTTGGTGGCTGTTGGTATAGTTTACACTCAAAATTGAAAACATAGTATTCGAATAATATGTAAGTTGTTGTTTTCTAAGGACACAGATTATTTTTGCTCTACTATCCACTTTACCTGATTATTAAAACAATACTAGCATTTTTCAAGTTAAGTTTTGTTTTTTTTTTCAAGTTAAGTTTTGCCTGGTGTAACTTCCATTCTTTCACCTTGATCTATCTATGTTATTGTATTTGAAGCAAGTTTATTGCAATCAGCTTAAGACTGGATCAAGTTTTTAAAACTTTTTTCTTAGTAGATGTTTGGATTGTGTTTTTATACACTTTGGAAATTTTTGTTTTATTTAGAATATCTGTAGTCATTACTGATATTGGCAAGGCCTCCATCTGTCATTGTACTTTTTTCTTTTTGTTTTCTCACAGCCTAATTCGTCTATTTACTTTCTTGATTTATTTATGGGCTTTTTTTTTTTTTAGTGTATAGCTTGTAGAATTATGTTACTTGATTATTTAGGCAATACGATACGTATAAGCAACTTATCATGATCTACTGGTGTCTGTGTTTCATCACTTCACGCTGGTGCAGAAACTTACTTCCAAGTGGCTCTTTCTTATTCTTCTCACTTTTCAAATATGGGCTCGACAACTTAAAATGGTTTGACTTAAGATTTTTTAATACATGTTTATTAAAATTTATCCAAAATTACACAAACTTACAGGCCATTACACAAGCTTACAGACCATAATATATTGTGCCTCTTGCTTATAACAATGACCAATGTGAACAACCACATAGATGTAGCATTAAGTCACAACTACATGCAGTTATTATAGTATATAGTGTACATGTTACTGTTTTAAATTTTGGTTATTAGGTTCTTGTTTTTAGGACATCATGATTCCTCTGGATTCCCATTTGACTCAAGATTTTAGCCATTGCTTATATATCACTTTAGTAGCAGTCCTTCCTCACTGTTAACTCCAATGATAACAGTTTTGTTATTGTCCCACAGGTCTCTGTGATTCTGTACAATTATATATTTCTTTTTGATCAGTTCTTTCTCTTACGTCCAGATTAGGCAAATTCCTCTGACCTGTCGTTAAATTCACTGATTCTATTTTGTCATTTTCATTCTACTTTTGAACCTTATTTTTTTTATTTCAGTTGTTGTACTTTCCAATTCTCTAACTTCATTTTGATTCTTTTTTCTAACTATTAATTCTTTGCTGATGTTTTCTACCTTTAAAATAGTTTAAGATCTTTGTTGAAACATTTTTATGGTGACTTGCCCAAAAGTCTCTCATTCTGGGGCAGGACCAGGTCAGAAGAGGGGTGGTGAGGGGCACGACTTGGAAGAACATATTCTCGACCTCGGTGTCTCTCTTCTCTCTGTTTCCTGATCACCGTGTGGTGAGCAGCCTCCCTCTGCCATACCCTTGGGCCACGCATTTCCTGCCTTCAAGCAGTGGATTGAACCCACTGAAACTGTGAGCCAAATAAACCTCATTCCAAGCTCCAGGTTTTGAGTATTTGTTGCCAGTGCAGGGAAAGCTAATACGTGGTTTTGAAATTCTTGCCAGATGATTCTCACAACTGATTCGTCTCTGTGTTGATGTCTTTTTTTATAGTCATTTTATAATTTCTTGACATTTAGTATAAGGGATTTTCTATTATATCCTGAACATGCTGGACAATATACTATACAATATATTATATTATGATTCGGGATCCCATTTAATATATTCTTTTTAGAAACCAGTCCCTCCTCTGAGAAGCAGCAATGAGGACCAGATGATTGTATATATGTAGCTTCTCATCGTGTACCACCAACACCTTCCAGTAAAATGGGGCCATTCACACCCTGCCCTATTACAAATGTGTGTGGTCAATGTTCGGGTCCCTCTTGAGCTCTGCTGACTCCTTTTCCTTAAAAATGGGACATAAACCCCTCCACTGTTCCTCATTCTGGGCCTTCCTGCCATCAAGAGAGGCACAAACAGCGGGCTGATCTGCAAAATTTAGTTGCTCTAAAGTGGGGCCTACAGACTTGGCTCCCCGTGGGCCGGGGGATAACATGGTCTCGGGGGAATAAAGTGCTCCGTAGCCCTTGCTTACATCTTCTTTCTCTGTCTCAATATGCAAGGTAAGAACGTAGACTGAGCTTGTCACTCGACCTCTCAGGGACACTAAGTCACAGGAGAGTCAGAACACTGCTGGATTCTGCTCCAAAGAGGATAAAAGACAGTTACCCACGTGGTCTGGACACCAGGTGGTGAGAAAGGTGCAGTGCCATCCACCTGATTCTTTCAGGCAGGCAAGGGAGGAACAGCTCCCTTTTCAGACAGTTGACATCACCCCGTGGGGAACTGGAGCACAGTACCTGCTTCTACAGGACAGGAGATGGAGTACAGAATGAAAGCAGGTAGGGGTGGCATGGCCATTCTGTTGTTGTTTGTCTAGAGTAGGATGGATCTGCCAGAAAAGTTTTCTGTTGTTAAGCCACCTTCTTCCTAATTCTTTGTCTGAGAGGAAAAGTCCTGTCTTGGAGATTTTTTTCTGACTCTGCTGGTTTGCAGATAAAGGCTTCTGCATATCAGAGATATATCATGAGCAATAAGCTTATAATCATGCTGGTTTTCAAGTCCCAATCTGCCCCGGAAGCTCATCCAGTTCTTTGTATCTTTCCGGGTCTTCCTACAGTAGATTATTGTGTTGTGGCCAGAGGTGTTTAGTTGTAGGAGGGAGGACCTGGGAGGCATGGCTCTGCTTTGTCTTGACAGAAGTCCAGAGACTATTCCTTGTTCCGAAAGTTTCTATACACTAGGAGAGTTCCTGGCACACATCAGGTATTTCAATAAATATTTAACTCATAAATTAAAAATTTACTAATGCATTAAATATAGTACTGTCCTTCCCTGCAGTAGTTCCGATCTGGACTTAGTCCTAAATTCACATTCTATATCTGCAAGTTGGTTGGCCAAGGTTTTGAACTCTTTAAGATTTATTTTCTGTAAAATAGATGCTTTTATCACTCTTTTTAGGAGTAAGCAGTCATTCCTAATTCTGATGCTTCTTTCCGTGCAAAAGTGGTTTCATTTGCAGATCAATCCAGGCTGCTTTCTCCAACTTCCTTCAACTAAGTGAAGTAATTAGCAAGGTGGAACTGGGCATCCATATGGAATTTCTGAGGTATCCTGAATGACCCACACAGGTGCCACTGACACTGGACTGGAACGGGAATAATTCAGTGCATAAATAATTCTCGCGCATTGACCATGGACCAGATATTGTGTTGTTATACAAAAATGAATATGTTAATATGCCTGCCCTCACATAGTACATTATGTATTTGGGGAACTGGAAATACAAATCGTGAAGGCAAATAACTTCCATTAATGCTGTGACAAAAGTCTGAAAAAAATATGCTAAATTGAAGCAAAAGTATGGTGGGTGTATAAGCCTTCACACACATTACCTAATTCAATATAGTATCATTGAAAAGCTCTACGAAGTTAATCACAAGAATAACCACAATACTATAAGTAATGTTCACTGGGTAAAGTGCTGAATGCTTTACATGTACAGTATTTTCTTCTTGATTACCACAGTAACCCTTTATGTTAGGCATTTTCTTATCCTCACTTTGTGGTAGAGGAAATTAAAGCATAAAGGAGTAAGTCAGTCTTCCTGGAGTCAAAAAGTCAGTTAATGGTGAGTCCACCTACCCTCACACTCAATCATCTGAACCAGTAAGCCACACAGCCTACCCTGCAGGTGACATTACAGCTTAGTGTAACTCATTTTTGTATGGCTAGCACCTTATAGCATACATGGCAAATGCCAATAATTTAATAATTAGTAGGAGATAAAGGCAGAAGCGAAAAAAGAGAGGAAGGAACCCTCTATGACTTACAAAAACCATCAGCCAGAAAAACAAAACGACACATTCATGTGGCATGTGATAGTGATGGGACTATTGTTGCCAGGAAGAAATCACTGAAGGGCAACATATGTGCAAATATTTAGAGTTCTGATTTATCTTGAAGAGGGCAGCCTGTACACACAGCTGTATTCATTCCTGAATATTTGTTTGGACTATAAATAACAGCAATGTGGTACAAGGACAGTCCAGAAACTACATGGAACGAACACTCCCGAGTTACTTATCTCACCCCCAAGCATGCTAGTTTTCTGAGAGCAGGTCTGCATTACAAAGTAAGGGCTTTCCATTCTGTCTGAGCCTGGCTCGAGAGTCAGAGCAACATGGACGTCCTCAGAGGAATCACCACAAGCTTCGGAAAACAGTAATAATGGCAAGTGAAGGATTATCATTATGTAACAAGTATGTCAACCCCGTGGCATCATATTTTATATTTTCTTAAAACTATGATCTGAATTTTTGACATAAATGATAACAGTAACTCAAAATATTGTACTTTGGTTATCTTTCCTTGCCTTTCTTCTACCATATACTATATAAGGCTATATAAGGTAATTTTAGTATGTGCCTGTGTGATACATACACCTTATGGGCAAATGCCATGTTTTTATTTTATTTTGCTTTATTTTTTTCAATTTCTTCATCCTCAGTTCCTTGCAAAGTGGGGAAATAAAATGACACATAAAAATTCTCAGTACATGACTGATACATTAATTTTATCTTTAAGTCTTCAATTTAGAGAGACTACTCAGAAGTTAAGCATTTTAGTCAGAAGAGAAAATGGGATTTAACCTGTTGTCAGTTCTCTCACTATCCCTGCCATCCCAAACCATCCTGTCTTCTCCATGTACTTTCTGATAGCCACCTAAGAGCAGGAGATTAGGTTGCCTATTTTAAAACTCGTGCCTTCCAGAATGGTAGCCTTTAGTTACAAGTGCCTATTTAAATTTAATTTGTCAACCTTAAATTAAATTTAATATCCAATGGCTGATTTACACTTGCCACATTTTAAGTGCTTAATAGCCTCCTGTGATAGTGGCTACTGCACTGAGCAGCACAGATAAAGATTTCTATTCTTACAGAAAGCTCTCTTAAATAGTGCTGCTTAGACAACCTCATTCAGCCCCCAGCTCTTAGTTCAGCACCTTTTCCTGAGATTCTGATGCGAGCTTCCCTCCGCACACCTCTATGATTTAAATTGCACACACATGACTGCTGCCATTTTTCAGAATACTCTGGAGCTACGAACAGAGCTGGTAGGAAATGTCTGAGGGACTATTGAAGAAGGAACAGACTGATAAAACTGTCTGGGTATGACTGTGCTCCCCATGTGAATCAGCTCCCTCTAGGACCTGCTATTCAAGCAATTACATGTCTAGGGTTGGATGATTTGAATTCTGATAGGGTTGAGAGGTTGGGTCAAAGAACAGTGCATATCTCCATTCTTCTCCTAAGAATGTGAGGGACTGAGTGTGTACAGTTCATATATTTTCTGTAAATATTCATGACAGATAATATATATGCATAGATGTATGTATATCTTTATTCTCTGTGCATGGTTAAAATTCAACTACATTAGATTTGAAAGACTTAATGTTTACTGTGCTAAGACAACTATTGTGTGAGTAGAAATTTCTCTGAAGGCAAATAGGGAGGTGTCTGACTAAGACAGAGCAGCTAGGGCAGATTAGCTAGCGAGCAACATGCCTTTTATGCAATTGGATTTTTTTTTTTCCATTAGGCAACTACTTGTATAGAGAGCCACTGAACCTAGGTCCATACTCCATTACAGACTCTTTCTGTCAGGCTACTCCCTCACACTTATTCCCGCTGTGAAAATGAACCATCGTACTTCTTTTAATCCATCATTTAAATATCACTGTAGTGAATATATACGGATGTGTGTGTGTGTACATATTTGTTGAAAGAAGCTGATTTTTAACACACTTTATCTGCTTCAAACAGAAACCTTGCTTCACTGTTATAAATTTATGTAGTGTTTACTATATGCTGGACTCATTATGCCCATTAGTCTGTTTGATCACAACAATATCCTCTGAGAGCTGTACTAATAATATACCCATTTTAGAGATGAGGATATGAAAATAGATAAGTTTAGTATCTTTCCCAAGATCACATAATTGGCAGGTCTTAAAACTTTAATTCAGCATGAAACACAGAATTTCAAAGGCGTTGGAAAAGTGGATGAATTAGGGTGGAGAGAGCAAGATCTGGTGTTGTGTATCTTAATGATTTATGTTTGCAACAGAGCTGCCACTGTCTAGGGAGACTTGCCTAATGTGGAAATGTGCCCTAAACTTGACACTTACTCTATAGTGTGTGTTCCTGCTGTTATTTCCCAGTAGATATGTTCATTTTCCAGCCACAGTCTTCCTTTGCAGCTCTACAGCTGAGACTGTGCACAGTAGCAGACCAGAACCTGAAGTTTTTAGATTGTTGAATTCCCTGTGCACTTCCTTCATTTCCTCAGCTTTCATTTTCACACCTCTGGAAAGAGGCACTGACAGATACCCAGGTAGAGCAACCAAGCAAGGGATCATCTCTGGCTTCAGATAAGATTATTCACAAAGACAAAAGCCTGGAGCATTTAACAGATGCAAGTACGAGCAGCAGTTCAGCCTACCAGAGCCGGGGAAAATAGATTGCTGTGTCAACTTAATCAATGGTTCATCGCTGCACTTTTTCAGTGCTTGAACCTTATTAGGATTGAGGCTGCATTGCCTGGCTGAAAATCGATCTGGAATTCTCCAACATGCAGAAATAAAATTGCAAATAATTTGATGACTTTTCCAAGTGCCTTGGGAAAAAAATCTATGCAGAGTTAAGTGGAGACGGTATACAAGTTTGCCTTGATAGGGGTTCAGGGTTAGAAAAAGAAGATGAAGTAGTCCGCAGAGTTCAGGGTAGAGTTTCAAATCCAGGACAAACTTCAGAACTCAGCGTCTGGGGTCAGTTTTGCCTGAATGCAGCAATTTGAGGGTTACACTCTCAAAAGAAAAGCTAACTTCAGGCTAAGATCGAAATAACAGATCCCATGCAAAAGTCATTGGGTTTCTCTTCAGAACCTGACCTTGCATCTAGAAATGGCTTTAGGGATGATATGGATTACCAGGAAAAAGGAAAAGACACATGAGGACAGTGACAGATGAGCTGATCTAAAGAGGGAATAAGGTGATGTCTCAGGGAACCTAATCATGCTTATGTGCACACTCAGCTTCAGTTAGATCGTGGCTAAATATATAATTATTAGAAAAATCGTCAATGTAGATAATAGGAACAGAGCTTCTGAAGTTATAAGACTTAGAGAAATAACTCGCAGGGTCAAAATAGCTTATAGGATCACATGAGCTCCGAGTGAGATCCGAGTTAAATTCTTGTTCCACCATTTAGTACAGGGCCTGGTATGAAGCATTTAAACTTCTTAATAACCTCCAGTTTTATAGCCACTAATAATTCTAACACAACCCACCCCTCAAACAAATTAAATTGAAATAATGTAATGTGAACACCAGGACTGCCACATAGTATGTGGCAAAAGGTAGAAGATGCTGCTGTTATTGTTAGGAAGGGGAAGGGGGGAATTTTTTTTTCTCAGTCATTGTAATTGGTTGAACTATATGTCCCCCAAAGTACATGTTGAAGAACTTACTCCAATATTTGCTAATGTGACCTTATTTAGAAATAGAGTCTTTACAAATTCAGTTCATGTAAAATGATTAGAGTAGTTCTTAATCCAATATGCATGGTGTGCTTATAAGAGGAGAAATACTGATAGGGACCTACACAAAGGAAAGATGTAATGAACCCACCTGGAGAGAAGATGGCCCTAGAGGTGGAGGTAGAGAGGAGCGATATTGTGTGCCTTGAGCCAAGGGACACTTGGATATACCAGAAGCTGGACGAGTCCAGGAAGAATTGTCCCTTAGCTGATTTAGACAGCTGATCTTGATTTCAGACTTCTGGCTTTAACAACTGTGAGAGAATAAATTTATGTTATAAGCCAAATAATTTGTGGAACTTTGTTATAGCAGCCACAAGAAACTAATGTACTTATGGTACTCATCCAAGAAAGGTCTGTCTACTTAGCTAGCATTTTATTAACTGATCATCTAAGCCAGCAAAAGATATTTTGTTTCACTAGGAAAGTATATGAAAATACAGAAAGAATGTGCAGTTTTGAACAGTGTAATTTTGTGGAAGACTATGATTGACAATAAAAGTATAATATAAAAACTATTATTTAGCTCATACTGCCATAGTAAAATATCATATACTCTCTGGCTTAAACAACAGAAGTTTATTTTCTCACATTTCTGGAGACTAGAAGTACAAGATCAGGCTGGATTTCAGTGAAGTATATTTTCATGGTTCAGATGGTCACCCTCTCACTTGTATCCACATAGTCTTTCCTCAGAACGTGTGCACAGAAAAAGAGGGAGAGAAAGTAAGTCCTTGGGTGTCTTATTCATAGAGCCACTGCCTCGAACTCATATGTAACCCTAATTGCCTCCCACGGATCCATCTTCAAGTATCACCACATTGTAGGGGAGGGCTTCAACATTTGAGGTGGTGTGGGGAGGACATCATAAACATTCACCCCATTTCATATATGTTAAATTAGTAAGGTACATGTTATCACTTTCTTTCCAGAGGATTAGTAAAGCATACTTCTGGATATGTTTAGATGCATGATGGAGATATGACTTTGGGTACTATATTTGGTCCCTGGCTCCTTTCTCTCTGGTGCTGTTCCCCTGCTGTGCTTCTGGCCACCATGAAGTGAGAAGCACTCCTCTGCCAAGCCCTTCCACCATGATGTTTCTACTTTAGAGCCAGTTTGAAATGGACTGAACCCTCTCAAACCATGAGCCAAATAAACTTTTGCTCCTTTGAGTTGTAGGAATCAGGTGTATTGTCCAGGCAAAAGGAAAGCTGTCTAGTACAGAATCTCATTATAACATTCTAAAGTACAGTGGATGAAATGAGGGCAATATATAAGAAAAAACACTGAACAAGGAATCTGAAGAATAGTTTCATCCTAACTTTGTGTTTAACTAGCTCTAAGACCTTGGATAAGAGAGATATCTAAGATCAAAAGGAATCTTCTAACCCTTGTTAAATCTGAGTCTTGGCCCCTGGAATTTCTTCCTTGAATCTCATCTAAAGAATATTAGAATTGTCATCTGGAGTGTTAAAAGGAAATGATTTCTCTCATCAAGGTTTCCGCCCATGAAAAGAGCCTAATAATGCAAATAATGACCACAGAATAAATGTTTATTAAGTTAAAAGAATAATATAATGTAAGTGCTCCAACGGATTTTATTTATTCATTCAAAAGTAACTGCTACAAAGTGTCAAAGAATGAAACAGTGATGTATTCATACATTGATATCTATATCTAAGGAAATATTATTTATATATTTATAATTTTTTAAACACCAAAGTCTGTTTCTCCCAAGCAACTTTCTAAAAGCCCTTTTAAACTTTTCAACCTGAATGCTCTGTCACCACAATCTCATGTTAGCAATGCTCTGTGGAAAAGGATTCCATTTAATGCTTTTAGTGCTTGGCTCTTATATCTGAACCATGTGGTTATTGTAGTTGACAAACCCAAAAATAGCTTTATAAAATGCACTCTCTTTATTCCCCTTAGAATTTGGAAAGTCTTAATAAAGTTTATGCTTCACTTCTAGTTTTGGGGAAGTAAGTATATTTTGTAATTCTCTCTGCATCCAAATTCATCTCTGTCATTCCAGGTTCACTTCTCGGCTCTTTCTACATCCTAAAGAGACCATGAAATTTAAATGCATAAAGAAAATGTCATTGCAAGTCTTGCCTCCTCTCTGCCCTAGACTATTTTGAAAGAATCACAGGAGAGGAACATGACTGTAGGGCTGATTTAATCTGGCTCCTTCATGTTGCAGGTAAAGAATGAAGCCTGGAAGCATTAAGGCAATACCCAGTGTCATTCAGCTACTAGTGGAGATGCCACTACAACCCACTTCTGCCGACTTGACACACACCATCCCTCTACAAAACCATGAAGCCCCATTACCTTAGTTCATTTTCATCCTTCAGATACCTTTGCTCACACACATAAGTATCATGAAATTTTTGTGCATATTACTGACTCATATATATTCATCTCAGGGGTCAGAAAACTTTTTCTATAAAGGGCTCATGTTTTCAGGCCCATATGGTCTCTTTGGTAACCACTCATCTCTGACATTGTAGTACAAAAGCAGCTATAAAAAATATATAAGCAAATGTACATGCCTTTATTCTAAAAAAAAAAAAAGCTTTACGGAAATAGACAGTTCGCCAAATCTGAGCAGTGTCCCACAGTTTGTCAATCCTTGACCTAGATCTGTCTTTACCTCTCTTGATTATGGAGTCACATCTCTTCTGTTTATGAGAAATGCAAATGAAATACAACATGGTTCTTCCCTTATTGTAGCAAATTATACTGTTAATTTTATACATTAATTCAACAGAAATCTACTTTATGGAACAAGAGCAAGGCCATAAAACAGCTGTAAAAATAATAATAGCTATTTTATTTGTAGAGTACTTACTATGTCCACATTACTAGACAAAGGATTTCTATGTATCTTTATAAAAATCTGCATTACTGCTAAGAAAAATAAGTCCAAGTAGGATGAAGAAATTGTCCTAGAAATTCCCAGAGCTGTGATTTGAATCTAGATTTTCAAGGCTTTTGTTACTGCTATCGACTGACATCCTGAGATTTTGCAAAGATCTGGTTTTTCGTAAGAAAAGAAGCACAGCTCTAATCCTGAGTCCATCTTGCCTTATGTTGGAACTAGGGGTCTGTATCTATTTCTTCCACTTCTGCTCTATTGTTTTGCAATAATTTATGTCCATATGAATAATTTTAATGGTGTAAGCTATTGATAATATTAATAATTTAAATAATTTAGGTTTCCAATGAAGGTTGAAAGCCAAACTGTAGATTTTCAATCGGTTTTTCAATGTGTGTGGTTTGCTCACCCACTCTTTTATAGTGAGGCATGACTACCAAAAGGCCTTGGGCGGCCCTGGCCTGCCCCTACAGCATTGCCAGTTGAAGCTCTCATGGCCTTTCTCTTCGGGTGAAATATCTCACTGCATGCAGCTTTCCTCTATGCACATTCTATGTTTCTGGCACTTCCTGGAGTCTTCACTGCACTTTCAGATTCACTCTCACAGCTTCCCACACTGACCTCTCCAGGACACGCTACCAGCCCTCGCAAGCCTTCTTCTGAAATCTAGGTGGAAGCCTCTCTGATCCCAGAACTCCTGAATTCTGCATGCTTGTAAAATTAGCACCATGTAGTTGAAACTATGATCTGCTACCAGATCCAACAGTAGCTGGGTCCCCTGAAAACATAGTTGCAATATCCTTTGAATGCTTGGATATCTAAACACTGTGACTGAATCAAGGAAAACCAGTTCCCTAGGTGATCTCCAGCAGGGGACCCACAGTCTCTCTTCTCAAACTTAGTGAAGGGTTGGGTCATTCCGATTCCCAAGATACCCTCAAGACATCTTTCCTATTATCCTGATGCAAAGTACTTAGATTCTTTCTAATGCTAATTTTCTAGCAATTAAGTTCTACTTTGATCCAAACATACAGGCTCTTTTGGCCAAACTGAAAAGTTTCCAAATGGGCTTTTTGATCCTGATTCTCACTATAAATCTTTTTTTCAGGTTTTTTTTTTATTTTATGTACTTCAAAAATGTATTTTTCTGTTTTTTTTAAATTAATTTTAGTGGTACATTTTGACATACCTAATGATCACATTCATCATAGGGAATTTATACCTATAAATAATATATCTTAATTCTTCTTTTTTTCCTTATTTCCCTTCCTTCCCTTCACTCTTTCTTCCCCTCCCCATTTATGCAACTTTGTTTCTATTGTTTTCCTTACATACTTTTTTTTTCCGTATTTTTATCTCTATTCCTTTCCTTCCCTTTCCCCTCCCCAACTCTTTTGTTCTCCTTCCCATTTGAACATTTTCTGCCTATTTCCCAATATCTATCCTCCATTTTGGTCCTTATTTACCTTTTGAGTTTCTTGCACAAGAGAAACAATGTGATATTTACACATGTGTGTCTGATTTATTTCACTTAAAATTGACAAAAGTGCCAAACACCTTCACTAGAAGAAAGCCTCTTTAATAAATGGTGCTGGGAAACTAGCTTTCCACATGCTGAAGATTAAACCTAGACCCATACTTCTCACTATAAATTTTGCTAAAATCAGCAAGTGGTAGCAGTATTATGGTATAGCTTGTACACTGGGTTGCCTTGAATTTTCCTCCACCTGATTAATTAGTCCACTGCCCTTAGTCTCAGACTTACACAAAATCACAGGACATGGGCTAAACATAGACCAAGTTTCTACCAGAATACAACATACACGGTCTTGAATCCATCTGTCAATGGAGGTCTTGTTCCCAGCCGAAACCTCCTGAGCCTGGCCTACGCTCTCTGAATTCTATCAGCAACTCGTCTTCTGAGTTCTGATCAAGATCTCCCATCAGTTTTAGCTTACAGAATTCTAAGTGTTCTCTTGTCACATCTGCAAACTTTTTCTAATTCTTCCTATAAACCACTTCTGAAGGCTTCTGAAATACATGATCAGCTAGTCACAGCAAGAGCCTCACTCTTGGAACCAAAATCTATTTCAGTCACTTTCTCATTGGTGGGATAAAATAGCTAACACCTGCAATTTAACATGGGAGATGTTTATTTTGGCTCATGGTTTCAGAAGCCTCAGTCCAAGGTGGGCAGGCTCAGAAGCAGAGATGGCATGGTAGAGGAGCCTGCCACAGAGGAAAGTTGTTCCTGTTATGGCAGCCTGGAGCAGAGAGAGCAGGAAGGAGTCAGGGATGGACAGACCCTTCCAGGTCATGCTTTCTATGACCTGCCTCTTCTAACTAGGCCCTACCTTCTAACAGCACATTGGGCCACCCATTCGTCAGTGATCAATGCACTGATGAGCGCAGCATTCCCATGATCTGATCACCTTCCGAAAGCCTCACCTTTGCATAACTGAGGACTTCAGGGTACATTTCTAACACAAACCACCACTCTGATAAGCTCTACAAACAGCACTGCTACTCATAGGACCAAAATAAACACTCACTTTTTAAAATTGTAAATGTCAGGTATTTTTGACCCACCAACAAAAAGCTGATTAACATAAGGGCTCCACGGGTTAGTAAATTAAAACATGTTGAGTATAAGGGAAATGTCAGATACAAATAAATAGAGGCAATAAAATGGATAGCCTGGCAGTGTGCTCCTTGTCAATGAAAAAATTTAAATAGTAGCTGGATAATACCATTTTGAAAATTAGAAGAAGAGAATTCAAGCACGAGAGGAGGCTATGACTAGAGAGCTTTCAAGATTCCTTTTGACTCTGAAATTCTGTGACCCTAGGAAGTACAAAGGGGTTTGTTTGCTCATCTTCTACAAAAACTGATAAAACATCTGAGATGTGATGCAAAGATCTTTTAACTTTAGCTCCCACTTTCTTGTATTATTATGAAGAACATTTGGCATAGCCTTTCACCATTCCCTAAAGGCATTTTCTTCCTGTCTCGGGGCCCGGAAAGCACCTCCGGTCACTTACTTGCTCAACACATGTGCAGCGATCCTGAATCCACCACCTTTCTTCAGGTAAGGTAGAGAGTGCTTGAGAGCAGCCAAGCAGGCTGCATGGAGTTCCCATCCCAGTGATCTCCAACTTCCCGTTCACAATCCACATAACTTTTGATTGCCATTTGGAGCTTTCCTGTGGGTAATCAGACCCCTTGGTGAAATGAGCTACCTCTGTAAATGTGAGCCTTTTTCACTGAAGTGTAGCAGCTGGATTAAATCTCCTTTCATTCATTTAACAAACTACACTGTTGTTCCTCTCGTGTGGCAGGCACAGTGTCAGCCATTGGGAATTCAGGAGCTATTTGCAATTAGCCCTCTCTTCCCCAGCTTCTCAACATCAGTTTATGACTGATAACCTTGCATCAGGATCTCTGTATAAGCAACGCTGGGGCTGACAGGACGTTCCTCAGTTCAACAGAGAAATGCATCCCTGATGGGTCCGAGTGGGATGAGATGCATCAGGGTGCAGCATTAGCGGGGAGAGCATATGGCAGAATGTCTCCTCCACCAGACACTATTCTGTTTCTGACTTTTTTAGCTTCTTCGGGACACTTATCGAGAAATTCCCCCAAATGTCTGTTACCAAGTTCTCTGCATGTCTTTACTAGAGTAAATTGCTTGGATTCTAATTTGGAGTTTGTCCATTCCTCCGCGCGGATAGTTCAACTGAGTATGTAATTTAAAATGTTCTAGGAAGGTCATGATACCCACCTCTATCTTAGCCTTTAAATTCTCTCTCAACAGATTTTTACATGATTCCTGACAGGATAGAGCTGAAATGAAAGCACTTGTGACAATAGTAACTATGGTACATATTTGTACTGATACTTAATACCATCTCCGCATTTCTAAACTCTCAATTGTGCTACAAGGACTGAAAGCCTAGAACCTGTACTTCACATATTCCACTTCATTTAATATTATGTCTGACCAAAGAGGCACTTACATAAGACTTGCAAAATATGAAGAAAACAAGACGCTACTATTCCCAGTTATGTGTGGGTAAACAAATATTGAAATTGTCTTTCCAGAAGCTTTCTGGAATAACCACCCACTTCCATCATCCTGGCAGCTAAGACCACAGGTGGCGGTTTCACTGTGATTCCTGAATATCAGTGTATTCTGAAAGCCAGCAGGGAGCGACTTTCCCGAGCTTCTTGAAGTCTTTCCAAGTTACATAATCCTCTCTGAGTTAAATCCTTTCTTCCTGAAATTCTTAAATGGTTTGTCTTCTCTTGACAGATTTGCACGGCAGATTATATCAACAAACTCACGTAAACAGCTCATATTAGCAAATGAAACTAAGTCAGCCACTCATCCAAATGGTTTATTACCATATTTTTGTTTACTACTTACAATAAATTATTAGTCTTATTCGTGGATGAAGAAATTAATAACAGAGATGTTAAGTAATTTCTCTTACATTGTTACATAGGAAGCTGTGTAGAAAAACATGAAAGAAGCAAAGCTTCTCTGACGTCTAAGTGGAGCTAGTAGTGGTGACGCTTCCTTTAGGGATGTTGCCTGGAGAAAGTCCAGGCAGGTAGATAAGACATAAGCTCCAGAAAAAACGTAGTGCCAGGGTAGTTGTTAGAGTGGTCAGTTTCAGAGGAGGTGAAACAGGTAACTAGATAGACAACCAGCTAACATCAGCTTCAGCCATCTCACCATGGTGAAAACAACTCACCAAATGCTGAAATGGGATCTAAGGATAGAACTAAAGATGCCAGCAGGGCTCATCTAAACTCTGAGAAACCTGTCTTGTAAGCACTTTAAGTATTAGACGGGCTAAGAAAGTAGGCCGCAAATACAGGAAATAATACAATAGTATTACAAAATGAAAAATGAGACTGGAGCAGAACAATGCCTAGGAGAAAGTAGGAAGTCCTCAGAATAGTAAATGTGAGGTCATGCTGTAGTACATCCTTTGCTACCACTCTTTGAACTATTTTAGAATTAAACTAGAATTGTTGTCAGAGAGTAGGGAAGAAATGAACTTAGTAAGTTCCAAGATGTCTCTGTACAAATGAGAGGAATCTGTAAAAATGAGAGGATGGGAGTTAGACAATTTATCATTACCACAACACATCATAACATTTTTCCCTTCTAAACATTCTCTTGTTATACTAAGAACTGTGGCTGCAAAAGACCTAAGGAATGGAAGCTACAAGTTGTGGTAAGCAGGGTTCCTAAGAATTTCTTCAAAAGGTGCATTCAGGAGGAGTTCTCAGGAGAAGGAAATGAGAGAAGTGGGGAAAAGCAAGGGAGGAAGTGAAGTCAAATGGTCCTGTCTAGAGACTAGCTGCATTCTGGTGTCACAGGAAAGCTTTAGAGAATAATTTGCACCCAGATAATCTTGAGGCAAGAGGACTGATCTTTAATACCACAGATACACTGTCTTTAGCTGAAGATGGTCTAAAAAGAAGAGAGGAAGGGTAATCTCCATTTTGAGCTTCTTTGTTTTTAGGCTCAGGCAGTTCTCCAATGAAAGGGACGTCTGTGGATTATTCTTGGCCAACATTCCCCCCAGGTGCATTATGGATATACTAGTTGCTTAAACATATCTGTACAAGGCACCTGCAATATCCATTCCAGTACTCCCTTTTTACCACTAAGATCCATGTATTTCCTGTGATAACTTCACTCCCATCCTGCTGAAACTAACTTCTTCAGAATTCTTATTAATCCCAGTTTGTTAGAGAATTTCTGGGTAAACTGAGTAAATTACATCCCCTAATACTGCTGTCGAGGCATAACTAATAGTCATTATCTTAATTTCTGATATCAATTTAGATTTACTTACTGGTCACTTCTACAGTCTAAGCGACTTATCTAATGGTTGCCCCAAATGTATACCCGTAGAGACTCTGAAACCTCGTTACTATGGTTATTAGGCTGTGATTGTCCTAGTTGCTATTTACAGTTACTAATGGCCGTGACAGTACTGAGAGATGTCCAAGGGATCATCCCTGTGCTATCAGTGTATTTCTACTTGGTTTCATCATGCAGGAGGAGCAATCCTACCACCTGGTGACAATTCACATTGATATCTCTGCCCCTATGGTAACTATTTTTCTTTGGTTGGTGGTTAAGTAGTTTGAGGATGGCTCACATAACCAGGTAGCAGCTGTAGCTAAGGGTTGGGAACACTTTTCCTGTGTTCCCTGGTGGAAGCATCCAACTCTTAGACCTAAAATCTCCACTTACAGAGCAATAAATGTGCAAAAATGGAAGTAAAAATTCTATAAAATTTTGAATACTAGGAATAATATTTGTGCCACTTTTACTTCCACCCCATAGTTCCAGATCCGTGTATTTTATTCACTGAAAGCGTAACATCATACAATGCTTAATGATTTAAGGCATATACTCAGTTCTTCACTGTAGGCTATTAGCTTCTGGATGGTCTGATATTAAGTAGGACCAGTAGCAGCTGTAGTGATGTGTCCATAGTTGTATCTCCTTTTCTGTAAACTAGGCAATGTTATGTGGGACTCCATATTGTAAATCCAGGGATCTTGGATGCTGATATTGGTCAAGGCATTGTATGTAGGCAAAAGTGAACCCATATCTAGACTGCATGCCAATATTAGCCAGGATGAATTACTGCCCTTTTCGAGATCAGATATTCAATTTATCAACTTGCCACGTGTTGATACCTTTTGAGGATGATGCTAAATCAGGGGCTTCTTGCTTATCTCTGTTGCTAGAAGGGTGTGATGGCAATAGCTAGATCAGTCTTGGCGAGCCTGTGCATCTCTAAATCTCTGCCCCTAAGGCTAATGTGCCTACTGAGGAGGCTAAGAACAAAGGCCTGCTTATATCTACTGGCTTTATTGACCTGCTTACTTACATTTGAATACCTCTCTTGCTAGTAGTACTCTCTGGTGGGTAATGACAAATTATATAAGATCCTCACACATTTTGTTCACTTCTGTAGTTCCATCCACATTCCTCTGTCTCGGGCTTTCTTGTCCCCAGTCTTGCTCCTCGCTCTCTGGCCAAATAACTAAACCATTCACCACTGTCTATACATCTACGTACGCCCTTGCTCCAAACCATTTCTCTACACACAAAGTAGACGGCCATATTCAGTAACCAAAGTTCCGTCCATTCTCCTTGTAGAACGATGGTATTGGTGTTGCACATATAGGCAACACAAAGCAGCTAGGCGCTTCGGTCAACTTTTCCAGTGACATACACACATACAAACACATGCACACAAACATACACACACTTATTTTGATTATTGAAGGGCTCTACTTTCCAATTTACTTTAGAAGTACTCCTCAGTGAGGCTCTACTGTAGTAGCAACCATGGGTGGGTCATGCCCACCTACCAAGCCCACCCATCCAGCAACCAAACTCAAGCATTTTCCTCTTCTCTCAGCTAGTCATGGGGAACCCCCATAAGGAGGGTGTAAGTATGAACCAAGAAAAAGGCAACAGTGCAAGATGTAACAGTGGGGTCAGGAACTTCTGTGATACCATTTATGTGTGTCCTTTGGTCTTTCTTAAGCTTAATCCTAGAAGTACCACTTTCATGATGAATTTTTTTCTGACTATTTAAATCATAATATCTTGGGTTCAAAACACATCTATGGTTTTAGTCATGTGGTCACACAATGACCTAGAGTTAGATGATCAGTTTCAACTGTGGCCTAAAACCATGTCAGAAAATATTTTAGAACAGTACCTACTTCTCTGCTGCACATGGCATGGTCTTGATCCAGAAGTAAAGGGTTAGACACAGTGGCCCTCCTATTGGAGCTTGCAGGCAACCTCACATTTTGTCTTTCTCAAACCTGGCCCCACACAAATCTAGCAGCCTTCCCAACCACCTGATAAATTGACTATAAGAGAATACCCATGTACAAAATATGATGCCTCCAAAATCCACAGGGGTTTCTCAAGTGCTATGTTTATTTCTTTATAGTAGAAGAAACAAGGTGAAACAATTTGTTCTTTATTTTGAAAGAGATGTGCTGGCATGAACCCTCTCACAAGATCTCTAGAAACTTCACCAGTGTGGCAAGCCCTGAATCTTTGTCAGATTTAACACTTATCTTCCATACTATGTGTTTTCCAAGGCCTTCAAAGCAATCATACTTAATGTTTATCAAGTGAAAATAACATAATGTTCTCAATTTTATAGATTGATACATACTGAGTTTTCCAGATATTTCAAGCCTTTTGGGGATAAATTATACCAAAGAGTATGAGAAGAACATTGTCTCTAGACTGTGAATGTATATTGTGGCTATTAATCGCCATTCTTGGGGAGTATGAAAATGAACACAGGGCTAGGGATTTAGCTCAGTGGTTAGAGTGCTTAGCACTCTAGATCCCCGGCACCAAAAAAAAAAAAAAAAAAAAAAAAACCCACACAAAAATGAATGCATTTGCCAGATCAGTAGCATGACATCATATAACTAAGTCCCTGTTAATCTTCTCTAGCAAAGCTATTCATCTAGTATAACAGCTGCAATTGGGACAAATTTTTAATTACCTTGGGGCAGTTCACTGTCACTCTCCATGATCCACTGGTTTTCATAGGTTCCAGGCTGATGAAATAAACAGGGGTATTTTGGGCATCGCCAGTTCTAAAGGTGCCATTAATTGTTGCCATTCCAGGGTGCATTCTGGTTTCTATTATAAGACAAAGCAGTTTGAGGGGCTTTGATTTGGCCTTTCTCACAATGGTTCTTACTCTGCAGAAAAAGGGACCTATATAAGGCTTTCACCAACTGCTAAGCCTGCCTTTTCAATTCTGCATTTGGGACATGGGACTTCAACAGGTGAGTCTGTGACCTTTCTGCGTCTATTTGTTATCTAACTCTTACTATATCCCCTTCTATCAGAGGGGCCATTGCACATTTCCTGTAAAATGTGCCTGCCTCATTTAAGGCCTCTGTAGTCTGCAAGCAAGCAGGCAGAATGGCGGTACTTTATCTCCAACAAAGCAAAAGGTGCTGCTTCTTCAGGCTCAGAGAGCTGGGCGTATGGAGATTCAAGGTTATCAAGGAATCTACCAGTGTTGACTAGAGTCTCTAGCCAAAGGCTTTCGAAACATGTAGGTGTTGTCTTACTCCCAATGTGTACAAATCAGGGAAGGACTGCAGGAATTATATGTAGACATGTGCTTGGATATTATAGAGTCCTGCATCATAAGCAGCCACCTTTTCCTCCACTGATAGCCTCTGCACCTGAGAACTATCTCAGATATACAAAGTGGGTAACAGGTTATATCTTCCTTTAGATCAGCTGACCTCAGTCCTTTTTCACCCATCTACTCTTAGTTATTTATGTTAAGCTATATATTTGCTTCCTTCATGTCACTAGGAACACCAGGTTATAGGAACTATTTTCTTACACTCATCTCGATCAGGCCCTCTCGTTGCCATTGCAAACTTTGCTGCCCATTACAGTAATTAAACACACCTTGCTTGATGTATAGGCACTGTCCTCTGTCCTCTTCAATAGCAGGATACTATTATCTCTCTTGATAATGTGTAACAGGATTTCCTACTGTCAATCTCAGGCCATAGAAAACAGCTACTAGGAGATCATCAGCTAGGAGCGGCTGGTTTTTCCTTATCAGCTGGTGAATGGTGTCCTCCAGGCTTTCCTGAGGAAAGTGATCAGCTGCTAGTTTTTCCAGCCTTCTGTATTCATACCAGCCTAGCATATCCACTTCAGTGAGCATTTTTATTCCCCTCTCCACAGTTCGCCATGGCAATTCTGTCACATTGATTTGTCTAACGTGGGCTATTGCTTATTTCCAAATCATTGTGAGCCATCCCAGCACTCAGGGTTGTTGCTAAGGTACTAAATCCTGTGTCACAGGAGATTTCCCCCCAAATAGATAAATTCTCCTATTCAGCTTTATATTCTACTTCCATCAACCATTCTTAGGATCCACTCACAGATATAGTCCCTAACTCCTGCCAATATATATTACCACAGTCTTCTTATACTTTAGTAAGAGGATTGAGTGATGTTGTAATTTGACCTTAATTATGCATATGGAGACCAAAAGAGATAGGGCAGTTCCTGACATTCCTGTAAAATGTGCCTGCCTCATTTGAGGCCTCTCTTAGTCTGCAGGCAAGCAGGCAGGACGGCAGTGCTTTATCTCCAACAAAGTGAACGGTGCTACTTCAGGCTCAGAGAGCTAGGGGTGTGGAGATTCAAGGTTCTTAAGGAATCTACCAGCTATCCTCATCCCCAGCCTCAGTCCCAACCTTTCCCTGTGACGGTACAGAATACAGAAGCCTTGCATAGGATGAGAGTTCAAGTTTCTCTGAAGTTCAACTGTCTTCTAATCAAGTCCTCTTCCTAAACTTCAGATGCTATTTGCATCTGCAAGAGGTGGGCATTCTATTTTAAAGGCCTCCAAGAAAGTTCTTTCTCCCCCTTTGTTTTCAATTGTTGACTGGTAAATCTAGACTGTCACTTCCTATCTATCTCATATAAGTCAGTGGCGCTTAGGACAGCTCCCTACTGCCATAGTCCTTATGCATCTCAAACACTCAAGATGTGGCACCAGCCAGTGCATACCTTCTAAGTGTGTCCTATCCCAGTTCATATTAGGTAAATGTCTTTGCAGTTGCACTGTTAATATATGCGGGAGATGCCCCATGGGGTACCCTCTGCCTCATGACCATCCAACCAGTGAGTAATCCAACTCCAGAATTCCATCCGAGGACCATCGATGGTACCAACTACCTTAGGTCAAAAGCAGAGGCCAAGAGGGCAAACCGGTGTGTTCCCAAAAGGAAGAGAGCAAGCGAAATAGTATCAAGGAGGGGACAAATGTTAACCAAGAATGTGACCTCAGCTGAAGACCATCAGTTTCATCTGATCACACAGAGGCACACACTGGAACACACACTACACCAAAGTTAGTCTACCTTGAGGCAGGTGGACTGGCTACTTACACACCTGTGCCTCTCTGTCACAGGCTAAAATCGGCTGTGGGGGGGGGGCAGGATGCAAGGCAATGGAAGCTCTCACTCAGCCAGGGGGTCATTCTCTAGAAACAGAACAGCTGTGAACTGTAGCCAGCCAAAGCTTTCTGCAGCTGGGGGACGGATGTGCAGCATGTAAGGGGAATCTGGGCTGGCTCCCAGCACCATCCACAACACAGAACAGTGGGATTCCACCCAACAAAATGTAAAAGCTTCTAGTAGAATTCATTAATTATTAATAAATCAACATAATTTTTAAATTAAATGAGGAGTCACTGGTGCGGTGAGGGTTCCTTCTCACTAGAATGATACAGTTGGTGCTGGCTGGTCCTTTGGAACTGGTAAGGAGTAGGTCCAGCTGGAATTTAAAGTCCCTTCCTGTCTGAGATGCTACTACTGCTCTTCAGTGGAGAGCGGGAAAAAATCAGGAAAAGAATGGAAGGGACGAGTTACAAGGGAAGAAAGAAGGAATCAAACAGTGGTTAGCTGGAGTTATTAGCCATGCACAGGATGGAGGGTGCCTGCGAATTTCTGAAATTGTATGCTAAACTGTGTGTGAACGGGAGTGTGCATTTTGGCAGGAAACAGTTATCATTTCATTCATATCTACAGAAGGGCTGTGCTATAAACAGAAATTGTGGACACAGTGAGGAAGTTAGGAAGAGTTCCTTCTCAGAGAAGCAGAAATTCATAACTGTGAACTCCTCTCTCTAGCCACACAACATGACTGGGATATCTTTGGACTGTTTGGTACATGTGTTGACTAAATTTCTATAAAACAAGATTGAACTAGAAAGCACAGAGAGTACTCTTTGTGAAATTTTGCATACAGATAGCATACAGATATTAGTTTGGAATTTTGCGAAGCTCTTCCTCTAAAGAAGCTAAGGAGACTGAAGTATGTAAAGAGACTTCACTTGTGCTAAATGTGAAATACAAGCATTCCTTGATATTTTGACACGGACCTCTGCACTTACCCTTCCCTTTGCCACCTATATTTCCACTCTGACTGTACTGAAAGAAAGCTCAAATTTGAGAAGAAAATTACAAGGGGATAGAGAGGAATTGCCTCGGAGAACAAAGTCCTACTGTACAGATAACATGTTTTTTCTGGAATCCAATAAACCTCGCTCTGTCAAACACTCATAGAAAGACGAAAAGGCACACAGGGGCCGCGATCCACTAAGCAACCCCACTGCAGGATTTAGAGACCAGCACAGGCCTGAGCTGCCGGATGTGCCCTTCTGTGGTTTTTATTATGACAACACTGATATAGTCTGTTGGAGGGAATTTTACAACTTATTCATACTATGTCTTCATTTTACCAATTAATAAAGTGTCACCAAGAGCAGAGAAATGTCATGGATAAGCACGGCATAGATGATCCAGCCCTAGATAATGTGGTACAGAGCTAAGGGCAAAGATTTTGTAATAAGATTACATGGGGCCAAAATATCCTGACTGCCATTTAATAGTTGTGTTGTGTGACCTGCAGTGAGCCTGGTAACTTCAGTTTATTATGTGTAAAATGGGGACAAGATTATCTTAGTTTGTTGAAAAGAAAGTTTGTGTTATTGTTTGTTTCTTTCTTGTAAGAACATTTTTGGTTTACATTTTATACTGAGTAACTGCTCTAAAGATAATGATATACAGTGTAACAACTATTGCTATTCCTTTATTATTTGATTATGAAAATGTATGTTTTTAGAAAAGAAAAAGAAAAAAGATTATTGCAGCTACAGCAAGGTAGTGCCTGCTGTTGCTCAGCACAAGTCTAAGGTGACCGAGTTATTATTTGCGCCAGTGTTGCTCTTTGGTCAATAGTTACCAGACTCTAAATTCTGTATTTGTTCACGTTCTTGCCGGGAAGGTGCAGATGTAGCACCTAAGGAATGAGTCGGACCACTTACCGGGTGTCCCTGTATCCAGACTGTCCACGGTGCTTACTAACATTATCACATTCAGATACTCCACCCAGGAACCAAGACACCAGCTTGAGAAGACAGTGCAGTGTCATGACTTTCAATTTTCCACTATTTGTTTTGCTTTGTCTTCATTTCTAAGGTAAGCAGCACTAGTGAAGGGAGCCTTGGTCTGTTCACACAGGTGTTTGCTCAGAAACGCTTCTTCAAACAGTTGCAAGAATGAACTCCGAGTCGAAAAGTGAACAGCCCAAATCAATTGCCATTGCAGAGTCCATCTGGTTGTTATGTGTGCAAATATCAAGAAGACTTCCATGAATTTAGAATTACTTCTTATCCAGAAAACCGCAGGTCTGAAATTCATTGACAATCAGTCTCAAAGCTATGAGTTAGGAATAACAGCAATAACACGGTCCAGGCTGCTGACAATGTGAGTTTAGGAAGTTAGCTTATCTGAACTATGGGGTTATTGCCAATAATTTAATCGGTTCTTCTTTTTTTTGGATGCTGAGTATTGAACTCAGGGCCTTGTGCTTGCTAAGCAAGAGTTGTAACTCTTGAGCTAAATCCCCAGCCCCTAGTCAGTTCTTAAGGAAATTAGAGTTGTTGCATCATGATTAGCCTCACGTGTTCCTCATGAGATCCTTTAATATCTGTGTCTCTATATTAACAACACAGTATTTTAAAGAGTTAAGAGAAATGTAACCAGACCATTGCTTATTATTTTAAATACATGCATCCACATACTCGACTAATCATGTTAAGAATAATTAGTACCTTCATGTTATGCTTCCAAAGCGTATTCAAATATTTTACCTGGCAACTCTGAGCTATAGGCTTGAAATATTACTTCCAATTTACAGGTAAGGAAATAAGAATATAGAGAAAGTCGGTGATTTTATTCAATTACACTGCTGAAAATACAGGTGCACTTAAACCCGTCTTTAGATTTTTATTTATTTTGGTCAACGTGAGCAAGAACACCCAGCTGAAGTGAGTTATCATGGTTCTGGGGATAGAGGATCCACCTGAGGTTTGCTGCCAACACAACATAAAAGTGAACAGGAGCAGAAGATAGGCACCGGCTGTTTTCCAGGAGAAGCTCTGTTGCAGCTGGTTTCCCTGAAATGCACTCAGCTGTTCTCATTGCCGGAGGAGCTCGGGGCCTTGCTGTCATCAGGGATGGCTGCTTTTCACTTCAGGGAGTTCTGGTCTTCATCTCCACTGCGAGCATCGTACCCTGGCTCCAGTACAGATTTCTTCAGCTTTTCAGCGCAGACATGGACGTACACGGGACATTGCTGCAGGCTCCCAGCCCTTGATTGGATCTTTCAGGTCTCTAGTGCATAGAGAGATTTTCTGCACTCTTCCTGCATTTGGCTTGTGTGTGTGAGTGTTGTAATTTGTAAATGTCCTTTATTAAAACTGCTCTCTTGCAAATCATTCACTCTAGAAAAGTAACTACTACAGAAATTGGTAATGGTGCCACTCATCATTACCCACGGTGATCCACTAGCAAAATTTTTGCTTCCCATTCCCACAACTTTATGCTCTGCTGGCTTAGAAGTCTTAGTTCCAGAGAGCATGGCAATGATACCATTGAACTGGATGCTAAGGCTTCCCCCTGATCACTTTGGTCTCCTCATGCCTCTGAGGAAACATGCTAAAAAGGGAGCCAGTGTTGTCAGGGGTGATTGCCCCAGACTATCAAGGGAAAATTGGACTAACACTCCACAAGAGAGGAAAGGAGAAATATACTTGGAGTGCATGAGATCCCTTAGGGCGCCTCCTAGTATTACCATGTGCTGTTATTAAAGTCGGTGGGAAACTACAACAACCTAATCCAGGAAGAATGACAAATGGTCCAGAACCTTCAAGAACAAAAGTATGAGTCACTCCAGCAGGCAATGAACTAAGACCTGCTGAGGTGCTCGCTGAAGGCCAAGGGAAGACAGAATGGGCAGTAGAAGAAGGTAGTTCTAAAGACCAGCTACCCTGTGACCAGCTATGGAAACTGGGGTTGTAATTGTCCTAGCTCTCACACCATGGCTCCAATGTAATATAATATTGATAGACTTAATACAGGTTCTTTAGGATTGTCAAACCCATTTACAGTGATCAAGTTGTGAAACATTAAGAGAGAGCATCCACCAAAGAAAATTTGCCTTCTATTCTGGGGAGGGAATTAGTGTGGTTCTATTTGTACACAGAATAGTTGTAACATGTTAGGCGTAATTACAAGCTTGTCTTTGAATCTGGAGACTGGTTTGAAGAAGTGCATCTAGTTGTCAAGTTGAGAAGGAGTGGATTGTGATGATTGATTGACTGTGTCAGCTGAGTAAGAGAAGCTTAACGGAATTGGCTCAGCAGTTCCGTACCAGCGGGTGTAGGTGATCCATGATGGGGCAGCTCCTTGCATGGATGGTGTAAAGGAGAAATGAAGAGGACAGATCTGCTTCGCTTTCTTCAGAGGCACTCTACTTTCACCTTGGATATCGTCTCCTGGCTTCCAGCGCAGACCCTTCAGCTCCCATCACAGACCCACTGGCCCCAGACAGGGACTCCAACGGGACACCACAGTGAGCTGCAGACTCGGCTGGATCCTCTGCACTCCTCCATATCCAACTCTGGGCAGCCCTCGTAAGTCACTCTGTAAATTCTTATACATTCGCATGTCTTGTATTATATCTGTTTCTCTAGCAAATACTGACTGATATAGATAGATGGTAATTATCCTGAGAGCAGAGGATGGATCTGCTCTCTTGGTGCTACACTAAGCTGAGTCAAATCCTAGCTCTCCCATATGACCGTCCTGTGCCTTTAAGTACGTCACATGTTTAAGCATCAGTTAGCTCACCTGTAAAATGGAGGAATAATAGTGCCTGCCTCATAATATTGTGAGAATTAAAACAAGGTTATTCGTTTAAATCACTTAGAACAGTGTCTGGCACGTTAAGAGGACTAACTGAATTTTAAATGTATTAACACATCATAGACACAATAATGGACTAAAAAGGCACCAAGGTTCAAGTTCTGACCTAATGCTTTCTAATATGAGGAATTTAAGTATTTAAATATCCCTTGTCAGGTGGGACTAGACTCTTGTTCTACCAGTCTCACAGAATACGTCATAAAACATAGAAGCAAATATTTTGAACTTTGCAGAGTGCTATGAAAATATCAGTAGTTGTTATGTCAGTGTAACTCAGACTCTTCAGAAAGCAAAAATAAAACCAGCTAACCTATATAATCCAGTATCACTAAACAGTCACCATGCTATACATTAGATCTCCAGAACTTATTCATGCCGTTTAACTGAAATTTTGAAGACTGACCAAAACTCCCCCATTTCCCTCACCTTCTACCACCTGACAATCACTATTCTACTCTCTGCTTTTATGAATTCAGCTATTTTAGATTCCGTTTATAAGTGAGATCATCTGGTATTTGTATATGTGTGGTTCACTTCACCTAGCGTATCTTTGTCATAAAAATGGCAGGAATTCCTTTTTAAGGCTGGATAATATTCCATTATATATAACATGTATATATGATATATTGTAGATATCCTATACAAATATAATAGAAAATATCTCACATTTTCTCCAAGTTCATTGCATACATTGACTATTGGAAATAATGCTGTGATGAATGGATAGTGTAGATACCTCTTTAATATAGTGATTTCCTCACCCGGAAATGAAGTTGTTGGAAGATACTGTTGTTCTTTTATAATTGTGCGAGGAGCCCCAGTACTGTTTTTGTAATGCCTGTACCAATTTACATTCCTCTTTTTTTATATCCTCCCCCACAGTTGCTAATATTATCAAGACACTTTATCTTTCTTCTAGCAGCCATTCTAATAGGTATGAGGTGATTTTTCATTGTGGTTTTGACTTGTGTTTCTGTGGTGATTAATGATACTGAAAAAATTTCCATGTAACTGCTGGTCAACTGAATTTCATCTTCGGAGAAATATCCATTCAGATCTTTTGGCCACTTTTTAAATCATGTTATCTGGAATTTGCTAAGTTGTCTGAATTCCTAATATACTTGGCATATTAATCTGTATTTGATGTATGGTTTGCAAATACTTTCTCCCATTCCATAGGTTGCCTTTGATTCTGTTGACTGTGTTTTGCTATGACAAATGCATATTATTTGCCATGGTCCCATTTGTCTATTTTGGCTTTTGTTGCTTGACTTTAGCGTCATAACCAAAAACCTCTTGGCCCATACCTTAGTAGAGGAGAGAGGAGGAATCTACGTTTGTAGGTTCTATACATGTCCAGTTTCACTCCTCTACATGTACATAATTCAGTTTTGCTAAGGTCATTTGTTGAGGAGATTGTCATTTCTCCTTTGTATATTCTTGGCACTATTCCTGCAGGTCACTTGTCAGAGATCTCTGCATTTCACTTATTTCTAGATACTCATTTTTCCTGTTAGTCAACATGTATGTTTTCATGCCAGTCCTATACTGCTTTGAGTACTGTAGTTCTACTATATAATTTGAAATCAGAAAGTCTGGTCCCTCTAGCTTTGTTCTTACTCAAGTTTGTTTTGGCTATTTGGTTCTTTTGTGTTTCATATAAATATTAGGATTCTCTCCATTTTCTTGAGAAATACCATCAGAATTGTGGGTAGCATGGATTGCTAAGTAATATTAATTCTTCAATTCCATGAGTACATTTTATCTTTCCATTTATTTATGCCTGTTTTAATTTATTTCATCAGTATTCTGTAGTCTGCAGCATAAATAAATTTTACCTTCTAGTTTAAATTTACATCTGAACACTTTATTCTGTTTGATGCTATTGCAAATGCTTTGTTTTCTAAATTTCGTCTTCACTTGATACCTTCTTAGGGTATGCAAATCCAATTAATATTTTATATTGATTTTATGTCTTAAAATTTTACTGACTCTATTAGTAAATTTTATCGGTATTTTGGTAGACTCTTACATGATCATGTCATTAGCAAACAGAGACAATTTTACTTCCTCTCTGACTTGTATGCTTTTTAATTCTTTTTCTTGCCTAATTGCTTAAGGTAGTACTTTTAGTACTATGTTAAATAGAAGTGACATGGGAGAACATCCTTATCTTGCTCACTATTTTAAATGAACGCCTCTCAGGTCTTCAGTGTTAGATATGTTATCTGTAGACTTATATGGCCTTTATTATTTTGAGGTACAGTCCTTTTATACCTAATTTGTTTAGACATTTTATTTTGAGAGGATGTTGAATTTTGTTAAATGTTTTTTCTGTATCTATTGATATTATCATATAATTTTCATCCTTCATTCTGTTAAGGCAGTGCATCACATTTACAGATATGGTATGTGTATGTTGAGCCACCCTTGCATTCCCAAGATAAATCCCACATTATCATGGTATATTATCCTTTTAATGTGCTGTTGAATTGTTTGGTAATATTTTATAGAGGGATTTTGCATCTGTGTTCATCAGGGATATTGGCCTATGATTTCCTTTTCTTATACTTTCATCATCTGACATTTGTATCAGACTAATTCTGGCTTCATTACATGAGTTTAGAAGTGTTCCCAACTCTTTAATTTTTTTTTGGAAGAGTTTGAAATGGATTGGCAGTAAGTCTTCTGTAAATGTTTTGTAGAATTCATCAGTAATGGCATTTGGTCCTGGGTTTTCCTTTGTTGAGAAATTTTTGATTACTGATTAAATCTACTTACTCATTATTGGTCTGTTCATTTTTTTATTTTCCATGGTTCATTCTTTGCATCTTTTATGTTTCAAAGAATTTATTTTTCCTAGGTCCTCTAACTTGCTAATGTGTAGTTATTCAAGGTGGTCTCATTATCTTTTTATTTCTATAGTATTATTTGTAATGTCTCTTCTTTGATTCATAATTTTTTTACTCAGTCTTTCCTCTTTTTCTTAGTCAAGCTAAAGATTTGTCAATTTTGCTTATCTTTCCAAAAAAATGACTTTTTGGTTTTGTTGATATTTTCTACTGTTTTTCTATGTCTGCATTTTAACTATGTCTGGTTTTTATCTTTATTATTACCTTCTGCTAACTTTGGGTTAAATTTCTAATTTTTATAGTTCTTTGAGGTATGAAATTAGATTATTTGAGATCCTTCTTTTTTCTTAATTCGGTGATTTAGTATCATAAATGTTCCTCTTGTTATTACCATTTTCTAAATATTTTCTCTTTTGTAATTGTTTTTATCCTCTCTTATTGTGTTCTTTTGAGACTTGATGCTTTTTCTAGTGGTATGCTTTCAGTCATTTCAATGTCTGTGTATCTACTAAAGCTTTTTCTTTTATAGCCACAGCACTTAAGGAAATATCTCATTTTATAGAAACAATCTATATTAAGCTGATAACAATTTCATTTTGATTGTACATTTTAAAGATCCACATTTCACTTCTTCTACCTTCTTCTTATTACTAATGCATGCTTGTATATTCTGTCTTCACTAAAAAAATTATTGAAATGGTAAATTAATTTTAACACTTTCTCAGCTTTTAAACCAGAGTTCAAAGTGATGCATGTGGCAACATTAGAATAGTAAAGTGTTCCAAATTTAACTGTATACTGACCTGTAAGATATGGGTGAACGTGGGCTGGGGATTTAGCTCAGTGGCTAGAGTGCTTGCCTAGCCAGCACAAGGCCCTGAGTTTGATCCCCAGTACAAAAAAAAAAAAAAAAGATATAGGTGAACAGTTAATTTTTTACCTTCCTATATTTTCATATGAGCCATTAACATTCTTTAGTTTGAACCTGAAGTAAAACTTTTAGGATCTTCTGAGGCAAGTCTGGCGATGACAATTGTCAGCAACTTTTGTTTGTTTAGGGAAAAATTTTGTTGCTTTTTTCACTTCCAAAGGACAGCTTTGTCAGGTATAATATTGGTGGTTTGCAGTACTTTTTTTTAATTTTAGTATTTGAATAGTTTATTCCATTGTCCTGGCCTACCAGGTGTCAGATGGAAAATCCACTGATAGTCATAAAAAGGTTTTCTTTTAATAATAAGTAGCTTTTCTGTGCTGCTTTCTAAATTAACTTTTTGGGGGGCAGGAGGGTTGCTGGGGATCGAACTTAGGGCCTTGTGCTTGCTAGGCAAGCACTCTACCACTGAGGTAAATCCCTAACCCCAGCTTTGTCTTTGACTTTTGATAATTTCATTATTGTTTGTCTTAGTGTAATCCTTGTTAGAGTGATTCTGTTTGGGGACTTTTGAATAATGAGCCTGGATATCCTTCCCTCCCAGCATGTGGAAATCACTCAGTAATTATTTACTTAAATAAATTTTCTTCCTTTTCTTTCTTGTCCTTGGAATTCCATAATACAAGAGGCTTTCTCTATTCATTTTTATTCTTTTTATTTTCTTGTTTTTCCTTTGGTGGAATAATTTCAAACACATTATTTTGTACTTCTCAGATTCTTTTCTTTGATTGCATGTGCTCTCAAAGAGCTCTTTTGTAATTTTATTTCATTTATTGTATTCTTCAGCACCAAAATGTCTTCTTTTTAATTATCTTTGTTTATCCTCTGTTTTATTCTCATGTATTTTCCTGATTTCACTGTATTGTCTGTGTTCTCTTATGACTCAGCTTCCTTAAAACAATTTTTCAAATTCATTGTCAGACAATTCTTAGATCTCCATTTCTTTGTGGTCAATTACTAGGAAAGTGCTGTGCTCCTTTGATAGTATCATGTTTCCTTGATTTTTAAGTGTCCCTTGGAGTCTTGTGTTGCTGTCTTCTCATTTGAAGAAGCCACCCCTCCTCCACTGGCAGGAGGTGCTGAAATTGTCAATCAGCCTAACTGCATACTTCAGACCTTTTCTAAGGCTGTACCTTCTTAATGACTTTTGCTCCCTGACAGAGAGAACTTTTAGGATTTTACGTGTTCTCTCAGTCTCACAAAGCCAGGCTGGGTGCCAACAGCCTACCATTTGTTCACCCTAACTTAGTGCCCTACAGAGACCAATGTTAAGTACTTTCTCTCTACAGACCGCAGTCAGTCTGGCTGCCTGGTTGTGCATATGCATGATCTATAGAGATTTGAACATTGTAGCCATATCGTAGCGGGTGGGAGCACATGGAGCACTGGGGGTATGTGTTGGGCAGTTAGAGGGAGCATCCACCAGCGATGCACCCCACTAGGTTCATGGACAAGCCTCATGGTGGAGCTATGATTCAGTTAGTGGAAACCACAGCTCTTGCTGTATTCCCTTCCCAGGAGGCTGTGAATCACTTTTTCCCTTCCCCTAGCTGCTCCTAGACTATTCAAGCCATACTGATCCCAATGTTCTGTGCAGGGCAAGAAAATGTAGATCTCAAGGCAGCAAACTACATGAATGGGGAAACCAGATGCTCAGTACACTCTCACTTTCCCCCAGTAGGTGAATTTGCAGGTTAAACAGGGCATTTCTCTTGTTAATGAGCAACTTGGGGAGACATGATGTGGTCAAAGGGAAGTTACTACCTGCTTCAATGGGTCTATTCTCTATGTCGTTGTCATTGTCATTGTTGTTATTCTGATAGCATTCAGGGACATCTTACCTGGACCTGCAGGCTCTCATCTCTAAGTGGTTGTCATTAACGGTGTTTCTGTAAAAGTGTGAAGATAAGAATTACCATTCTGTCATGTTGCAACACCCTCAATACATGGCATGATGAATCACTTATCATTCTCACAAGGAGAGATCTGAAGGATCAGATACCAGCATCCCCATCCTGAGGATGAGTGTGCTGAGGTGATTTGCCCAAAGTCACTCAAGAAGTAAATGATGGACAGAAGGAGACATAAAATGAATCACAGGTTTTTAGCTTAAGCTCTTAAATATTATACTACAAAGATGAGCTAGTAAACTTTACAATGGTTAAATAAAGGACAGCAATAACAGGATAGCACATTTTTATGAATACAAACCACATTTATAACATATGAATGGAATAGATGAGTCATGTCTGACCCTGAAAACATTATCGGAAAATAATAGAATACTTCTAAGTTACAGTTTTGTGATCTTCACATGTGGATACCATCCCTATTTTGAGGTTTCACTGAGGAGCGCTGAGATTTCTACTGAAATCTATTTAAGTCTGTATACCTCTTCTACTAGAATCCACTGCACAGACACAAAAGGGAAAATCAGAAAGTATCTGAGGACAGTGACTGCCCAGGATATTTTAAAGAAGAAAATTAAAATGTCATTTCATTGGAAAAATTTGAATTTATGATATCGGTTATTTCAATCTGTTCTCTTGGAGTTTGGCAGTATTGTGAGTTTATCAGCATATTTTTCAAGGAAAATACTCTGGGAAATCTGACTGGATTTATATTTACATAGCTATGCCCCCACTGACCCTATTTAGAACAGATCAGTCTGGAGGAATATTTCTTTTTTCATCTCAAATGAAAATCCGAATAATTTTTACTTTTTTTAAGTTTTCCAATAAATTTTAATGAGGCTCAAACTGTTGCCCCGTGCAGCTTCCGTCAAGTTATCCATTTTTAATTGTCTTTGGATCTTAGCATCTCGCTGCCATGGGTAGAAAATGTGGCTGTATTCTGCCAGTGTCCTCCACCCCCTTCCTCATATGTTCACGGAAACAGACTTAACAACCATCTGCATCCCTGTGTGGAGGCTAAATGTCAGCCCTCCCACACAGAACAGAGCTCCAGGAGACCTGCTAGTCTCGCACCCAAACTCCCATGGCCCTTGCCTTTGCTGTTTTTTCCTATTAATATTTCACCACTTGAGTTTCATAAGCTTAGGAAGCACTTTTGTCTCAGTAGGAGGCAAAGATAAACACCAGCATAGAGTTGTTTCTCCCATAGATTTTAAGGAATTGGTTCTTAGATCCGACTGAAGAGTAGTCTCTCCTACCTCTTTATTGGTGGGTTAGGGAGTTGGTATTCTTGTGAAACTTTAAGCAAGGCAAAGGACAAAAGTATATGGTGGCAGAATATTGAGGAAGAGGGTAGTATAGAAAAAGGAGATGATTAAAGAAAAATGCTAAAAGCAGAGAAGGTGGAGAAGGTTTAGGAGAGGAACAAAGAAAGAAGGTTCTGTGCTTAGCATTGAGATTGCAATAATAAATAAACCTATAGTACAAAAGAGAGTTTGAAAAGAGAAGATAGGAAAAGTGGAAAATAGAAATGTGTGATGCCTACAGTGTATATCAGGTATGTGTGTGGAAATTTGAAAACCACTCTCTCATTCAATCTTCCCCATAATCATATAAAGTGGGTATTAAGAAACTTAAACTCAGAGTGGTTTTGAAAGCTGCTTATATTCCAAAACTAATAGCAAAATCAAATCCTTGCTGGTCATTACATTATGAAGCAAACATCATGAAGAGATTCCCCGTATTAGCCAATTGCCCAAATAAACAATACCCAGTTTCTACTGTTCAGAACTTCACAATAAATTAGAAGAGATTTACTTGACAATAAGTGGAAGTCTAGCATCGTGTTGACTTGAAACATCTTACAATCTGGAACATCCCATTCAATGAAAACTAGTCTCTGAGTTTCAAGATCATATTAAGAGCTAGTGTGTATTGTAGGTTGGATGGAATAGGTGTAAACTCTTTAGACTATTAGTAAAAGCCATTTCAATGTAGAGGGCTTGTGTTACTCACTTTTACCTCACACTGGAGGCATTTTCCTGGGGTGACTACTTCCTACATGTAGGGGGGTTGGTCTTGAAAAGACATAGGAATGGAACAGCACAGGTGGAAGAACCAAAAGCAAAATGTTTTATGGACTGGCATGTACTGACAAAGAAAGCATCCTAGAATTGCTGACAATAAGGGAATAGGGAAGAATCAGAAGAATAGGTAGGAGCTCTAAATTTTAGCAAGCACTCAAGATCGTATATGGAGTGTTAAAACAAGCTATGGAGAGTTTTATGCAGAGGAATGTCGTGACCTGGGTGTGTGTTAGAATGACACGGGGAGGCAAGGAGAAGAGTAGGACAACAAAAGAAGTAAGAGAACAGTCAGCAGACTCATTCGGTAATACTTCTAAGGAAGAGAAGAGGTTCGGGTTCAAAATATATTCCAGTCACAAAGCCAGTCAGATGAGATGGAAAAGGCAGAACAGGGAAATGGAGGGTGATTTCTGTTCAGTTTGGGCAACACAGTGGAAACTGTTGTATTTACTAAGACCTGGAAAAATTAGTATGAAAATAATTTTGCTATGTTTTTAAGTGATTGTTAGCATATAGAAACAGTAGTTCTCTTGTGAACTTTTAAATTAGAGATTAAGGGGTTGGGGATTTAGCTCAAGTGGGAGAGCACTTCCTAGCAAGCGCAAGGCCCTGAGTTCAAAGTCCAGCACTACCCCTAACCCCTGCAAAAAAAAAAAAAAATTAGAGATTAAGTACGTAAATGGAGAAATTCTAAGAGACTGATATATAACTTAAATTTAATAAAGAAATTAGAGCAAGAGCCACAAATTGGGGGTTCTTCAGCATGTACAGAAAGGGTAGAACAGGTAGAGAAAAAAGTTAAGATCTGGGGCTGGGGATTTAGCTCAGCGGTTAGAGTGCTTGTCTTGCAAGCATAAGGCCCCGAGTTCAATCCCCAGCTCAAAAAAAAAAAAAAAAAAGTTAAGATCTAATCCATGATATAGTCCAACATGTAATGAATGGGTCAAACAAAGAAGAAGCAATCAGTAAAAAAGTTAACAGGGAATAACCAAGGAGGCAAGAAGGAAACTGGGAGAGTAAAGTACCAAGAAAGCCATGAAAAGAGAATATTTCTACATGAAAAGAGTGGTCCAAGGAGCCAGCCTAAAAATCCCATGAAACATGGACAAGAAGAAGCCACTGAAATTGGCCAGCTAGAGATCCCTGGTGGTATTAAGATGAGACTCTTCAATGCTTTTTGGTAGGGAAGCCTGACTAGAATAGTTTGTGGCAGAAATACTACAAAAATTCAATACGAAAGGAAGCAGGGAAATTGTTAGGGCAGTTTGGGTTCATGGACCTGAAATTGTAACTGTTTGTTTCACCTGACAATGCAGAATACCTTCGCTTAGGATTCTTTGAGATCAAGATGTACATGCAAGTGATTTATAAAGAGAGTGTTCTTGAGTGTACTAGTAAGGGAGTGGGGGAGGACAGAATGAGGGGAGAGGAACCCCAGCAAAGGTGCGATCCCAGACCAAGCTTGCTGGAAACAGCTTTGGCCTGATGCCTCAAGAGAACTGTGCAGTGTTAGTTATTCTCAAGTCTCCCCTGACCTGAGGCACAAGAAGCAGGGCTCACAACATCCTGTACTCTCCAGTCCCTGCAGGAAAATTCCAAGCACTTTTGGATTTCAGAAAAGATAGTATAAGTGAAAGACAGAAAAAAAAAAAATTAGAGGGGATCTGACAAAAGTGTCATCTAAGAAATTGACCTTCTTTCCAGAAAGACATTTCAGTGGACATCTAATTCCCTTTCAGGCACTTGCTTCTATTATGCAGCATGAATTTTCATTTCAAAGATATTTACAGAGCACCTACTATGTGCATGTCAAAAATCTGCTGCTATACAGTGCGATATGCAGAAAGGGAAGGAGTATTGATCCTTTCTACACTAAACTATGTGGTTTCCTTAATAAGCACCTATTCATACGTAATCCAAAGATAAAAACTTGGAGTTACCAAAGGGCTTTACTAATGTCTTCAATGTCCATTCAGTGATTACGACATTGAACTTCAACCTCAGTAAAAATCAAGTGGGTTTTTTCACTGGCTTAGACCAAAAATAATGATTTTTTTGTGATTGAAGTTCTGATGGCAGTTTAGTCGTTGCCATGAGTGAGAAAATAGATTCCTCCTCTCCCACTGTTGTAGTATTGATGTTAGAATATAGCTAACACCTACAACTTGCAGGCAGAGACAAGACAATTACTCAGGCCAATCTCATAAGCCCCTCACTTTAGGGTATGTGGGATTTGTTGTTTTATAACAAAAGCATATGTTTAATTTTGAGCATTTTCCATTCCATTTAGTGGTGAGACTATAGGGATAAGACACATCTTTTGCCTTAAAGACTGAAGAAATTTGAAGGATAATACAGAAGCAGGTAACCTTAGCAAACATCACTCTTCTTTCCAAATAATGTCAAATTCATGAATATTAAGAGTTAGTACTTCAACTTCTTTTGGGGGGACACAATTCAGCCCATAAGAGCAACTGTGAGCTCATAGCTAAAACCAGTCCTCAGCCAAAGAAAGCTCCTTCTTCCAAGCCATGGCCCTCCCCTGTAGCAACCTGCATCTTTAGATTGAGTACTGGGAGGAATACAAAGGTCTGGATCCCTTGCTCTGATCTGGGGTAATTCTACAGAGCTGTCCCAGCTCTAAAATTCCTGCCACTGGCAGAGACCTCTGTCCAGCCCTTCTTCCTTCACTTGCCTTCTGGGCTTTACTGGAGAGAAAATGCCGATAAATGATCCATGTGCAAATATACCAATCAGATTCTGCTTCGTGAGTAAAACCACTTGTAGCAAGTTTGTCTGAGCGTGCACTGTGTGAAGAAGACAATGATAATAAAACATAGCCTGCCCTCCAAGGTCTTCCTCAACGTCAGCAAACACTAGCAAGTATAGAAAGAAAGCCTTCCCTCATATACATCTGTGCTTTAGACTCCACTTTCTGCCATATGACCTGTCTCCCTTGCTTGTTCTTCTCTGACATTTTAACCAAGGACCATACCTTCCTCCTCCCCTTAAAGTCCACTGCTAGAATGAAATAAATGAAGAGGATAAATTATTGTCTCTGAAGTGCAACTGCAACCTAGACATTTTATATACGTGATCTCATTGTATTCTCTTAACTGTTCTAGTGCCTTTAATTTACAAATGGGTAAACAGAGCCTCCAGGATGATCAATAAGGGGAGCTCAAGATCTAGCAAGAATAGGAACCCATGGGCTTCTGATCCTAAAATGTGTGCTCTTTCTACTACACTACTGGTTCCAAGATCTATTCTACATAAGCCAATAAATCAAGAATAGACAAAATACTGGCAGACAGAAATAGAGCTAGCAACCTTTGATATTGCCAAAATATTGAAAGTACAAAATTTAATCTATTCTCCCCACTATTTAATCATAAAAGGGACATCTCAGCTCAGAAAATTTTGCAAATATTGAATCTCAGAATAGAAGATTATATTTACAGTTGAATAGATTTAGTTTCATGAGAACATAGACTATATCACTCTTGATAGTATTCATTTTGCCACAGATTTGTGAAAACTTTTTCAGTGACAGGTACATATCTTGAAAAAAAAAATACAGGAAAAAAATACTCAAAAATCACCTGAGTTTTATGCACACTAAAGTGTAAATTACCTCCCTAGGTTATTCAGCTAAATATTTTGTATTAGAGCTTTCTAAAGGAACCAAGGCAATAAAAATATAGGTATCCTTATGTAAGTTATTGATTAGGTTAGGCTAGGATCAAAGGTGGGATAATATGCAATGACCTTCTGCATGCTGGAGAGACCAAAGATCCAGTAGCTGCTCAGCCCAAGAAGTGGACGCCACAAGATAAGAGGGATCAGAGTTGGAAGCCCAGTCCAAGGCCAAATGCCTGAAAGCTCTCTGGAGGTCACCATCACAAGTCTCCATTGGAAGGCTGGAGAAATTAGAGATCTGGAGACCTATGTCCAAAGGCAACATCAGCAAAAGATAGACCTGCTTGGGAAAACTAGAGCTCTTCAAAATGCACACCTTCTTGTTCCTTCCCTTTTTATCCCATCCAGGCTACAAGCTCACTGACAACCGCAGTGGGTCTCCTGCCTCGGTTTGTTCTCCTGCATGTTAATTATACATAGGCACACCTAAACCACTACTTTACTAATCTTCTAGGTGTTTCTTAATCCATTCAAGCTGACGTATCATGATCAACGGTCGTATATTTTGAGTATTGCAGAAGATGTATCTGTTAGCTTTGAAATGATTCAAAGAGCCAAGGACTGCATGGGAATGCTGCACTTACAGAAACAAAGTGAAAGCAAAAGGAAATCATATTTTTCCCCGGGTCTCAGATCTCTCAGAACTAAAGAGCTGGCAGGAGTCCAATTTCCAATCAGAAGATTTTTCTTTGGCTCTATCCATTCCTATTAGAATTCCAGTTTAAAGTTACATTCAACAATTTTTTTTATTCTATCATCAGTTACCTCTGGCAGAGAACAATAGTTAAAATTCACGTGTTAATAACTGTTAATAATTGTAAGATGACAGAGTTCAAAATGTATGCATTCTATAATGCTTGCTATGTATGTTTTCTAACTACTGAGTTGAAATACAGTGAGCTACTCGATGGCGCTAACAAATATGTCTTGCACAGAAGCACTGGCTTACATTTATTAGCATCCTTTATTAGGGGTTCCCAAAGCACCTTATACATGGCGGCAGAATCAGCCACCCACCAGGGAAATAAAGATGCCTTAGGGATGAAACCCTCAGTCTGAGGTTTTAGTATTGCAGAGAGCACACTGCAGCATTATATGAGTGAGGCTCTAATTCCCTGAGTCTTACAGATTTAGAACTGACGTGAGGTATTTCGTTTGAAGACAGAAGTATTTTAAGAAGGCTGAGTGCAATTTCGAAGTGGCAATCATTCCTTACAGTCAGCTTGTCATTGTGAAAAGAATGAAGCTTTGGAGTTCATCAGAGCTAAGTTTGAATTCCACCTCCACTACTTACCCACCTGGGTGACCCTAAACAGTGCCCATTTCTTCTTTGTAAAAGCAGGAGTGATAATTGCACCTTCCCACAAACTTTCGGTAAAAATCGAATGAAAAGTTTCATCTAGTAAATGACAGTGGTTGTCATTATTTTATCTGTAACATTGGGAGGTCGTGAATCTCAAAGTGTTTTGAGAATAAAAAAAATCAATAAATACCAATAAATATCAATAAACATTTAATGAGGAGTTTTTACATGCCAGAAAGTATGCCCAGTGCTTTACACATATTACCTATTATATTCTTAAAATAAGCATAGCATTTTACACAAACAGAAACTGAATTGCTGAGTGAGAAAATAACTTGCCTAGGGTTGCTTCATACTGAACAAGTGGCAGTACCAAAATATATAGTGTTTAAGAGTATTGTTGGAACTAATCAAATAGTATTTAGTTGATCTCTTTAGAGACTGACTTTCATTGCCTTCCCCATCTCTCTTCACTTGTATAATACTTTTGCTGAGCATTCCAATGAGATTTCACTGCCAGTAATATAAAGCTACAGTGTCCACAAGACCCTCTGTAAACTGGTCCCCAAATATTTTTCCTCTTTGATCCCTTTCCTGAACCATATATCCTAAGTCTATGCAGAATGATCTATGCATTATCCCAAGTATTGGTAAACATCTCCACATGTATGGTTGATATAGTTTTGATCTACCATGGTCCCCAAACACCTATGTGTTAAAAATTGTGTCCTCACCCATTGGTGCCATTGGGAGATGGGGAAAGTTTTAAGAAATGGGCCTTAGTGAGAGATGTTAGATTATTGACTCTATCAGTGGGGACGGTGGGACCATGGTCTCTTTCTCTCTTTTCACACCCAGCCATGAGGGGAACAGACCTCCTTTGACCCAGGCTTCCACCAGGGTATGCTGCCATGGGACCAAAGCAAGAGATCCAATGAGCTGTGAACTGAAATCTCTCAAAACATAAGCCAAAATAAACTTCTATAAGATACTTGTCTTAGGTATTTGTTATAGTAATGCGCAGCTGATTAAAAGATGGGATAAAAAAATACTTGATTTCCACAGTCTAGTTTGATCTAATAGTTCTAATTTCGTCAAATCCTGGGACTGACGGCACTTCTAGCTCTGCACAGCACCTGCATGTTTTTTCTAGGTCCTACAAAGCTTGAGGTCTCCAAGTCTCTGAGGCAGACCCTGAAGACTTCCTGCCAAGTTTGTGAGTTATTAAAATTCTTCAAATACATTTTCTTTTGCCTAGGTTACCATGAGCATTTTGTTGATGTGAATTAAAGAACTCAAACTCTTGCACAATTTTCCCCTTAACCTTTGTCCCTCTCACCTTTCGTTAGGCACATCATATCCATTGCTGCGACCGTTAATCTTGATTGTCAACTTGATTGGCTTGGGAGATGCCAGGGGAATAGTAAGGTACATTTATGAGTATGCCCAGGTAGTTTTAGGGGCTTGCTCTTGGAAACTCCCTCTGGCCCCTTCTCCCTTCCCTCTCTGGAGCTGTTCGTGTGATCTCTGCCTCCGGCTGCCATGAAGTGAGCAGACTTCCTCTGCCACGCCTCTCGCCCATGATGGCGCCACCTTGGAGCCAGCCAACCAGACTGAAACCCGTGAAACTCTGAACAAAAGTAAACCTCTCCTCCTGCAAGCTGTAGGTGTCAGATATTTTGTCTCAGGGATAAGAAAGCAACCAACACAATTGCCTTGTTCAGCTCAATTTAAATACATCTCTGAATTTTCCCCTCAACTAAATATCAGGGTCTTTTAGAGCAGAAACTATCTTATAATTCTTTCTTTGCTTCTCCCAGGGCTTAAGATAGTCTCTTGAATAAAACATATGTAGTTCCGTTGGGTAATTGACTATCCCTGAAGGTGTGAAGCCACCTTTCTGGCCTCAGCATAACATTTTTCTAGCATTCTGACATCAAATTAGTTCTGGAATTTTCCCCGTCATTTGTAACCCTTGGCCAAACTAATCTAAACTGTGATGGACAGGAGGCATTCCTTCCTGTAATATTTCCCCGATGTTGTTTATTACAAATTACACCCCTGCGAACATCTGCTTAACAGCAAATACAAAATTCCTCCAGGGTAACTTGATTTCTGATCTTCCTCAGAAAAGTCTTAGATGCCAGCACTCATCAGTGCATCTGTAAGTCCTACACTGTAATTTCAAAATGCAAACCTTCCCCTTTCCGCATGTGTAGTAGGTAAAGTTTGGGCTTCTGATTCACAGGCCCTAGGCTCTCTTCTCTTAGCCCCTCCTCCCTAACTGTCCAGCCTATGCACCTTCTACAGGAAGGCTCCTTTTCATGAACGAAGGAGCGTTAACAAATCAAGTGAATTTACTATGATTCTTGCCTTTCTATTTTCTACATGGAAAATACACACACACACAAACATACTATGTAATTAAGTTATTATTTTAACTTATAATTCTTAATTGCAATAATTTTATATGTTACTTTAAAAGATATATTTTAAAGTGCTTATTTCTTAAATTGAGATTTGAGAATGAGATGATAAAAGGATGTTAATGTAAGCAATTGTTTTCATATTCTGTTCACAGAGCTGAAAATTTAAGACCTTTCTTTGCAGAGAATCAGGGATACACCAAGCAGGTTCACAGAGACCAACAGAGTACTCAATCTTAGAAAGTACTACCAACCATTTTAAGTAATTTATTAGTGTAAGAATAATTTTATTTACTCTTACTTCCAGTCTCTGGAAACTTGAAAGAATAGAGTTATATGTGAAAATATTGATAGCCTTCGAGAATGACTAGAAAAATCATGCTAAAGTCTGAAGGAATTGCAGAGATATTTTCTACTTTCAGGTAATATTTCTTCTAGGATAATCTAAGAAAATTTAGCCTGGCGTTACATTAAGAATAAACAAATTATCTTCTAAAGATGTTAATGTGAAAACTCAGACGGTGAATGACATAATTTAGATTTCATATGAAGTCTGTCTCTATCAAGAATTCCTTAGACAACCAAGTACCATATTTAGAGCTCTTATTCTCTCCAATTGAAAGTGTCACATGCACAGGAATGGCAAAGTTTTTTTTTTTTTTAAATAAGAAAACAATGTGACAATGTCTGCCTTTGAATTCTTCAGCTGACTCCCTCACTGCTTATTACTATTATTATTATTATTATTGATAATAAGCATTTCTGCACCTCTGAAATATTCACAGGACTCCTAACAGTGATTGGATCCATAAGCTGCTCCACAACTCATTCAAAAGATGAATCAATTATATCAGTTTTATGAATGGTAAAACAACAACCTTGAGTAAAGGAATAACCTGCTTCTAGAATTCTTCCACATAGAAATCAGAATTCATGGTTTTTATCACACACTCATATTCTGAAACACCATGAGATTTAAATGCAGACACACAAAATCTGCCAATTACTGAAATAACTGTTTTCTGAAAATAAACTCAAAGATATGTCCATGAGTCTAGGACTTTATTTTCTTTGCAATTTTATCAAAGGAATCAAATGTTAACCTTATACCAAACCCTAATTTAAACTCTAAGCAATTGCCAGAAACTTCCTTCGCAGTGTGGGGTCTTGTTCTAACCACTATGATACCTAAACCTCCACGTGACCTGGTTTCACAAAGAACAGCAAACATTCCAGCAATGAAACCGATTTTTCTGCCAATATATCTATACAGTGCGGCCACGTTTTCTCTTGCAAGTCAGTAATCTCTGAGATGCTGCATCAAACTAGGACATTTACCAATTGTTTATTTCTTATGACGACTTCAAAACAACTGGGTTATTTTCCCCTTTGTATTAGTTACCTTTCTGTTGTTGGGATACAAATACCTCACATACGCATCTTAAAGGAAGAAAGGCTTATTTTGATTCATAATTTCTGAGGTTTCAGTCCACAGTTGACTGGCTCTGTTGCTTTAAGTTTGCGAATGGCCAGAAAATCATGGTGGAATGGCATTGTAGGGCAAAGCTTCTTGCCTCGTGGCAGCCAGGAGGCAGAGAAAGGGAAAAGCGGGACAGGAAGAGGAAGAACACAAATTATACCCTTCAAAGCCACATCCCCAGTTCCTCCATCACTCCAACCAGACCCCGCCTCCTAATAGTACATTTGGCCATAAACTCAATTGACAAAGGTAGTGCCCTCACATCCGATCACCTCTCTAGGCTCCCCTCTGAAAATCGCTACACTGGGGATCAAATTCTCAGTACACGAGCCTTCAGGTGGCACTTCATATTTAAAGCACAGCACCCTTTCAAAATGTCAGTCCACAATTTTTTTAAACACAAAACTCTGAAAGACAGGTAAGAAAGGAAAAAGATCAAGCTTTGTTTTGCATAGCTCTTGCATATCCAGTGGTTGTGAAAAGTCTTCTACAAAGAGGTATTGCACATAATCATATCACCCAGTGCAAGGTTCACAGAGAGTGCCAATGACTGATAGATTGTTAAAACAAAGATTAAAAAAAATCAGACTCTCTTTTGACTGGCATTTGGCTGATGTGAGATGGGCTTTTCTTTATTTTGCTCTATAAGTTGTTATTTCTATAAGCATCCCAGGAAGGCCACTGTACATGATTGAGTTATTTATAATCCTTTTTCTCTAATTGTGTATTTATAAAAATGTAAGTCAAGTACCAAGCATATAAAAAAAATAGAAAATAATAATGAATATTTACAATAGTGAAAAAGCAGAGAGTTACACCAACTCCGTGGCCCTGTGTACCTAGTCCTGTTCCCAGCATTGAAGCTCAGAGCCACCCGCTGGCCACACTGTTCTGGGCACTGCTCTCAGGAACTGTCCACATGGTAGTAGCCCTCTCTCTCGGGCCTGCAGACTCAGAGAACACACAGCTCAAAGTAGGTGTAGCCTGGATAATGGGGGCCTCAGCTGTGCTGTCCAGCTTTTCCTGTCCTGGGAGGAAATGGAGATGAAGTGGTAGATCTTTGGTGATCATTCTAATGTGTGTGGTGTGACCAAATTACATGGTGATTATTTAAATTTTTTAAAAGTTATTATGGTAAAAAACACATAGCCATTAGTACCCCTCAAAATACTCCTCCTCACTTCTGACTAATTTATCTTGTCATTCTTGCAATTCTCTGAAGTGGTTCTGGAAGTTCTCTGTCATGAGTGCCTTTACAAGACACAGTAAAATATACAGTGAATCCCGCTGCTAATTGCCGTCCAGTGGAAAAGGCAGGCTCATAAAAATATTGCTGTGTGTCCTTCTCCACCTTTCCTATTGGATCTTGCACCAGGCCACTTCTGGCTATTCTTCACTATCAGAATGACCATGAAAATTAAACATTTCGAATTAATTCAGGACATCTAGGTAGCCATGACAAAGCAAGTAAAGTCACAAAGCGGGACTCCCAGGATTGCTTCAGAACATGGCGAAAATGATAAGATACGTATGTGTAAAGCAAGGAAGAGTCTTTTGAGGGGAGGTTAGAGGAAATATGTCTTTAACTGTAGCATTTTTTCTTAGAATTTAACATTCACCATAGTATTTGATATTTCCCAGTATGTGACAGAAGCTATTTTACATAAAAAGAACCACCGCCCCTGAGGAGCTAACAGACTGTCTCCAGGATCTTGAGAGGACTAAAAGATATTACTGAGCCAAATGCCTTCTGTAGAGAACAAAAACGTTTTAGCCAGTATTATTCCTGCAGTGGGAGTTCAGAGCGGTTAACTGATGATGAAGACCAGGCAGTATCTCGTGAAACTGACTCAGTACTCCAAAAATGTCAGCATTTACGTGCAGCCTGCATTTCTCCATTTCCTCTTATGAAAGTGACATTTCCTCTCAGCATAGTGACGTCAACGTGCACAGAAATGACTTACGGAAAGTGTAAATATGTTGCGCATACTGGTGTTTGTTTTGCCCTTATTTTGAGGTTGGCATTATAGTTTCACAGAACATGAGAAACAGAAAAGTCTGGATTGTGCGTAAACAAATATTAGCCTACAAGTCATGAACAACTGATCATCCCCCACGTTAATCCTAGGACTAAAAGTTATTTAAGTAACAAAAGGTGGCCTCCATTGTGATTCAGATGGAGGTCTCAGGAGTCTCAAATAGCAGATGCTTCAGCATCAGATACTGCTCAATAAGCAAGAGCTTTATTTCGTGGAAATTTCCCTAAGCTTTCCGTTAGTACTCCAGGAGTTGAAAAGTGGTTGAAATCCAATCATCTAGTTAAAATAACCCAGGGCAGGCTTATTTCTGTGGTCGAATACTTCATGCTCCAACAGTGTGTATCATCTCAAAACACCAATTCCTCTTGTGCTTCAAGATCTTTCAAGATGGTTGAGCTTTAGCAAATCCCATCCTACTACAATTACCATGAAGACACCCACATACACACACACACACACACACAAACCCCTTCTCTCCTGAGAAATTCTTGATTATCCTTAAATATTATGTTTAGGCTAAATGTCCGTTCCTTTATGTCAGTGTCCTGGGGCAGGACTTGCCTAGCATCACGTGCTTACTTTTACTCTGAAATTTAACACATTATTTTGTAAGATATATGTAGGTTCCCCAACTAATCAATGAAATCCTCGGAGACAGAGACTGAAGTCTGTTTACCTTTCAATCCTCAAAGCCTCAGAGGGTGCTGAACATACATTAAGTACTTATTAAATATTGACTGAATAAATACATGGATGAATGGAAGACTCTTACCCCATCCATGATTATTTCACAGTTCCATTCTGCAAGGGTCAGTGGTTGACCTTGGAGCTGAAGTTAGTACTTAGAGGGGCATGTTGAAAACTTTTGACCCTTCAGAAATCCAGGGATATTACCAAAAGCCATATACATTTTTAAAATTACAGCTAATGTATATAGATATAGGTATTCCAAGAAGCTCTGGGGCTTTGGGGAAAATAAGCAGATTTCAAGGAAAAGAAATATTCCATTCTTGGCACAATCTCAAGTACCAAGAGCTAAGTCTTCTTAATGAAGTGTTAACGAAGTGTCAGCATAGACCAGAAAGCTGCAGATTTGCATACTTCTTGGTTAATAGTGTGAAAATAGGACTGTGTGGATGTTATATCTGTTTATTTGATAGAGCTAAAATTCCTTTTAAGATTATTCATTCCTTGTAGAGACTCTTAATGGAAAATAGTCTAGTAAATTAAAAGAGGATTCATTTGATTACTCTGGAATAATTACCCAGGTTATAATCCTACTTTTGGAACAATGCACTTCTTAATTATACGCAAAGCTAAAATATTGGAGGACCTCAAACTCCACAGACAATCTCTTGGTCCTGAAAATTTGAGGCTTTGTATACAGAGAAAAAGTTAGTAATTCGTAGGCCCAAAGTCACTCTGCTATTCACTCTTGACCACAGAAATACTGGATGTAAGGGCCAAAACCAGATTGCAGTACTGTTTTTTCGGGATACAGAGTAATTATCTTCTAAAATATATTCCATCAGTTTAAGTAAATATAAGATATATTTATACATACATATTAATATATCTTAATATGTGTAACATAGTAAATAGTAATTGCATCATTTATTAAACATGAATCATAAATATATTAATTATAACATACTATGTAATGTATAACTAGAATTATTTATATGCAATATAAAATCATAAAAATATTTTGTATGCTTATATATTCATAAGTATATAAATGATGATTATACTTATACATATACTAATTATAAGTAAGGATAAATATAAATCATATGTAAATTATACACATTATAAAGATGTATACATAAGTAAAAATAATTCCAATTTAACCTCCTAAATATTTCTGGATGACACTCTTCCTGTATACCTACAACCACGTCTCTGGAGTTTTTTAAACCTCTATCTTCCCTCTTCTGGACCACTCCCTCAACTCCTTAACTTCGAGATTTTCTCTCTCAAATCCTTCCTCCAGTTAGTCACTACCATGACTTATCATCTAAACTCCAAATCTATTTCCTTGTTTTAATGTCCTTCTGTGATTTCACACCATTGATACTCAGGCTCAAGCTCGGTAACATAGAACTACAGCCACACTTGCGTATCTTTCATCTCCTCTCCAACCACCCTATGTCTTGCTTTCTGTACTCCAAAATACCTAATGTCTTCCTTACTTTTCTTGTTGCTGGGACAAAATGGCCCACACCCACAGGTTAAAGGAGGAAAAGTTTATTTCAGCTCACAGTATGTAGAGGTTTCAGTCTGCAGTTGGCTGGCTGCAGGGCAGCAGGGCATGGCAGAGCGGCACCGCAGAGGAGAAACAGTCCGTAGCAAGGGAGGAAGGAGGCAGCAAGCAGAAGTCTTCCCTTTTTATTCTGATCAGGCTATAAGACTTTAGGCTGGTGGCGCTCACACCCGGGTGGGTCTTGTGTCTTCAGTAAATCCATCCGGCTACATGCAGAATCCTAACCCTAAACTGATCAGTGCACTAATCCAGTTATTTTACACCCTTAATCCAGTGTCACACACCCGTGATTCGGCCACCTCCAAAAGCCCCGTGCATGGGTTCATGAGGTTTGGGGGGAATTATCTAGATATAAATTATAACACCTAACTTGTTTTAATCTTTTACAAGGAGCATGATACTTTATATTTCACATTCTTAAACATCTATAACCTGTAATCAGAACTTTCTCCTAACGTTAAGCTTTCAAGATTATAAGACTTAGCTCACACATCATCTTCTCCATATAACTTTCCCCCATCCATCAATATGTAACAGGTTCTCTCTCATGTATTTTCTGATACCTTTTACCTATATCTAGCCTTATTCTAACTCTGTCATTTTTTTGGTTTTGTACGTACACTAGCTCCATTAATGTATTAACTGTGTTTTATTTATCCCTCAAAAGATAGTAAAGGAATGGAGGCAGTCTTAATCACTCCTGAGTGCACGTACAAAAAAGGTATTAGGTAGACATTTCTTAGGCAAGAATGTCAGAGTTAAAGTTCTCTGACCTGCTCTTAGTTCATTCTTTTCTTCACTATTCACTTACGGCACTAATTCCCATGACTGTACCTTTCTCCTCCTTCTTTGTTAAGAGTTTTAACACTAATTCCAGAAATTAGCATTTCCAAGATGGTCTTCATGGCTCTGAAAATTGTCGTACCTGATTTCCTACTGGATATATCTCTACACTGCAAGAATTTAATGCTAATCTCCCTGACACACACATGGTAAAACTGCTCTAATTTCTCTCTCTTCTGAGTTATGGAAGGGACAGTGATAATAAATACATTCTTGGCTTTCTGATCTTCCTGATATAATTTTTAACTTAAATATTAACTAGAAAATCTTCACAGAGAAGTAATCACAAATACATTGCCTCTTGCATTATATTAAGGTATACAGAGCTGAAATACAACAATGGATAGAATAATTTAACTCAGTAAACTATTATCAAAAATTTGAATAATACGTATATATTTATTCATTTGATAGATGCTCATAGAGAAGTCACTGTGTGTTAGTAAATATGACAGAAAACACTAGTTTCTAACACACTTAGGAAGGCTATCTTGCATTTCTTGCTTTTTTTTTTTTCTAAGACTCAGCTTGGTTGTCACCATATTCCTGGTTCTTGGCGAGAACAAGAAGATAATTATAAATAAGACACACTCCCTGCTTTCAAAGGATTTACCATGTAGAACCTCAACCTATAACGTTCAAGTCCATGAGTCTCCATGCAAGCACAGGAGGTGCAGGTGTCCAGGCCTGCAGAGTTGTGGAGAGCTTCTCAGTCAAGGCAACCTCCACATTTAGTCTAAGAAGAATGAGAGAAGGATTGAGGGAGCCAACCTGCATGTGCACTTGTTTAGCTGGCACTTTCCTAGTATACCGCTTTGCATTCATTTTGTCCTACAGAGGACCTGGCAATCCCCTCTGAGATAAACAAAAGTGCTTTGCAGAGGCCCAGAACAGGGCTAGCTATCACTGATCATTGGCACAGTCTTGCTAGATGAACAGCTGTCCCAGTTGGAGAATTTAGACAGTAGGTAAAGAATATGAAAGTGATTAATTCATGAAAATGTATTAATGAAGATACTCCTCACAAAGACCACCAACATGTTTCTCCACCCTGTTAAGGTACAAAGTAGTCTTAGTTTCACCTCTGGAAATTTTCAATTACTTGTGCCTGATTGAGTAAACCAGGAACCATGAAGAACACAAGCACTTATCAATGACTGTGACTGGTTCAAGCTTAGTGAGTTGTTACTTCATGTTTTGCTGTAAAGAGATTTTTAACATTATTTTTACTTGATTGTTTTGTTTTTAACTGTAGCTTAAATTCAAACATAACTAGTTTTAAATATCTCACTAAAATTTGTAATTGTTTCCAGCACAAAAACCTTTTCTAAGTAAACTCTTCAATGCATTTATGAATATATTCTTTTTGTGATTGATCCTTGAATGATGGGGACTAAATATTCATTAGTTTTTCCAAAATGGACATAGATCAAATCATTTATATATCTTATTCCCAAGGAAATGTTATTGAAGTGATGACAAATTTTCTTTTTCATCTTGAACATATGAGAACTTAGACACTTTTTCTGATAAAATATAATGAAGATGGAGGCTGTAACCACCAAATTTTACTTCTGCAAAGAGAGTCAGAAGAGAATGATATCTTTCCAGATCTGGCAAGTGTTCTTTTAAAGAGGATAGATAATTACCAAGAAATACCACACAGAGTTCAGATGCAACATTGGCTTTAAAATTGAACTCTTGTTATTTCCACAATCCTTCATTCTGTGGGTATTAGAGACATAGCATATGAAATCTCCTACTTCATCAATGAAAAGTACCATAAAAGTAAGTGACCAGACAATTGTACAAACATAAGTTTAATCTCTCAAACAAATGTCTCTGGCACTAAATGATTCCATTTGTGAGTTACATACGTGAACAGGGTGACTGACTTTAAATTTCCAAAGAACATCCTGTCCTCCAAATCTTCGAATTATGGCCTCGTAAAAAGGGAACCATAAAAAGACATGGAAATATTTATAAGAACAACATAAATAATATGTAATAGATATTTTTCTTCAATCAGATCCACTCTACATGTCCAGGCCAAAGTTCTTGGAAACATACATTAACATTAGGGGAACTGGGTGAGAATGAAAAATCACATCTGTGGAAACATACAGGTTTTTATGAGATGAAATGAGATTAATAGTAATTTAATCTGAAGTGGATTGAACAGAAGGAATAGCAGAATCAATATGCTAAAGTAAAACCATGATTGGTTTACTTTACTAGTTTAAGCAATGTATTACTGTAAACCATTCTGATCCAGTCAATTAGAAAACGATAGCTGCAGTAATTCTTAAACTATTAACTACCACCTTAGGAAAAGACCTTTCACTTTAAATTGATACTCATCCTTTTTGCATTATAAGGCACAGACTTTGAGAAGTGCAACCAATAATGTCTTGCAAGACCTTGAAAATCAGAACTTTTTTGCAAGGAAATAGCAACCTTACCTACAAATACTACTGTTTGTCAGGGCTCTACTAAAATAGGTTGACTCCTAAATTGGCAAGAACATGAGTTAAGCTTTTAATTTTCATAAGATAATGCTGTCTCCCTCATGTCTGATGACTAAAGCATTTAGTTTTCACGTTAGCCAACAACACAGAATAAGTATCATGGGTAGTGAAAAAAGTTTAATCATGAATTGTCCATGAGCCAGCACGTGCCAAGGGCTATATTAAGACGTCTACTATTTGAAAAAGACAATCTAATGTACAGGCTAAAGATTTTTCTAACATTTTAAATTAGATATCAGAAAGCAATGTATTGCATACAGTTACCTGAGCTCTCATAGACATGCTTTCACTGATTGATGATAAAAGATTTTGCCCTGAACCTTTATAGAAGGTTGATGTGAAAACTATCTCATCATTATTTCTATTGTTTTTGTAGAGCTGTTGCCAGGCTGAGTCCATTATACTTGTAAATATCATTTTTAAAGGGCATATAGAAATTCAGTTTATGTAACTTAATTTAAAAAAAAAGTTTATTTCTTTTTATAAATATGTATACTTTCTTTTACGTGCAGTGAACATTAGGTAACTAATGAGCTTTCTTTTTTGCCCCAAGTGTCAGGAACCTGGGAGCTAAATTCATACACACCATAGAAATTAACTCACCTTTGCCTGCAGCACTGTATTCTTGGTGCTTTTGTTAGATAGTTTTGTCTGTTCCAATCATAAAATACCTATCTTTACATGTTTACTTTGGAAGCCTCTTTCTATCTTGTTCAAATTTTGAAGACATAAAGCTAGAGGAAAAAAAAAAGGGACAAATTTCACTAAAGTTTACTATGTGCCAGGTAGTTTACACATACAACCTTGTGTGTTTCTTATTAGCATTATATCCTCATTTAAAGATAAGTTTCCAATGCATCAAATAGCATAATGTTACAGAGCTAGAGTCAAAGCTGATAATTAAATCTGATTGTTTCCGATTTTATCCAAAGTGCATATTCCTATGTATGGTCTATTAAACATTAATTAGTAGTTGCCGTAATTAGTAGTTACTATAATACCATCTTATAATAATTAGTTATGTTATAAATTATATACCTATTATTTGCAATATTATTGTAAGGGTAAAATAAAATTAAGGAAATTAAAGCAGTTTGCAAGAATTTTAAATGATCTACAAATAAATTTTTTATCTCTGACTCTGTTAATATTATAATAATTGAATTACTGCATTAAAATCTATTCTTTCTATGTGAGCATGTAATACTAAATCTGGAGCTTCCTACTATTCACTATATTAGTAGTCAACAATGATTTTGAACCAAGAAAGACCAAAAAGGTTTTGAAAATAGTCCCTCAGATGCAGCACACTTTATGGAGTTCACAAACAAAAGACATTCTAAAGTTACTTTCAGCTCATAAAAATCTTATTCCAGTAAAGAAAGTATTCTTATATCATACTTATGAACCTTCCTTCAATCCACCTGAGTTCCTTTGTTTAAAGACCCCATAAGGGTCCTCTGGCCTGTAAACAAGTATTTTCTATTTGTGAGTATGTCAAAAAGAAGAAACTGTTCCCTTCCTACATTCTGAGACAGATCTTCCAACTTCATGAAATGATCACCTCTCTCTAAACACAGACAAGAACAGTCTCTATTCTTTATCCCTACACAAATCCTCAGCCAATATTAAAGTGCAACCTCATCATATTTGATCCTATTTCATTAGTAAGTCTCATTCTCTCTTCTCATCTCAGCTCTTTCTCCTTCCAGAAAATGACTTTTGCTACTACAACTCTTGATACTAATTATATTTTTCATTTGTGATAGTTCTGTTTCCTTTAGCTTGCCACTAAGAAAATATTTTAAAGCATACTATACCAGAAAGGAAAAATATTCTAAGCCTAAACAGTAAGTCTTATGCAATGGAAGCTTCACTAAAATGAGATACTTCAGGTCTGCTTCTTTGCTAAAAACATAAACAACTCAGAAAGTAGACTGCAGGAGTGGCTGCTATTTAAATACAGCTTAATTGCTGCAGTAGGACCTTTAGCAAACTGGAGACAAAATGTTTTTTCTATCTTATTTTTAACTTAATGAATTGTAGTAATATACTCACCTAACCCTCACTACTGGTGGTTTGTGAGGTGAATATTTTATTTGTATTACTAGATGTTCTTAGACATTAATTCTTATGCTGAGAAATGACACATAGATTTCAAGTACTCTATACAGTATAAATACAAATGAAATAATAACATTTGACCCCTGGAACCAGGCTACCCCAGGCAGTCCCTGACTCAATATGAAAGATGTAGAAGAAAAGTTGAAATTTCAGAGATGAGACATGCCATTGCTTTTTGAAAAGTGTAGCTTTAATTCAGAAGGCCAACTAGGAAGAAATTACCCGTTGAACATCTGTCTAAGGAGCTTCACGACTCCTGGGAATCCATTGCAAACACAGAAAAAGTAGCAGAAAGAAAAGAAAAAAAAGAAAAAAGAACAAGGAGAAAGGAAAAGAAGGAAGGTGGGTTGTGAGTATGCCCATCAGGTTCCCCGAAAGCAGAACTGAAGGCAGAGATTAAAGGAACAAGCTATAAAGGAGAGAAGGAAGAAAGATACAGAGTCAAAATAACGATTCAGTGTCCAGAAAAGTCACTTGGCCTCATGCTGTCTGGGTAGATAAAGGTCTAAAAGAAGCGAGCAGGCTTTTTCTGTAAAGGGCAGGATAGCGTGTCTTGCACCCACTCAACCTTACCACTGTAGCATAAAAGCAGGCACAGACAATAAAATAAAAGCTCCTGAACGTGTTCCAATAAAACATTCTTTCTATAAACCAGCAGTGGGATAAATTTGGTCCATAAGACGTAGTTTGCTTGTGCTTTCTCTTGGGTACAAATCGTTTCACAGAGTTGTCACCTTCTCCTCTCTTTGGCATGGTGCCTGAACCCCCAGGGAAAGTGGCTCCTCTCAACTGGGACTGAGGCTCTCAACCTTCACGTGATTCAGGATCACACAGAAACCTTGTTAAAACAGGTTTCTGAACACTGTCTAATCTACAGTGTCTGACTCAGTCATTCTGGAGCCAGAGAATTTGTATTTCTAGCAAGTTTTTAGGTGATTTGTGCTCTTTGTTCAGGACTCACTGCTGGAGACCACTGTGCCCTGAAAATTCTCCAGAGGAGACAGCTCTGAACATACAATAGACAGCACTTATTGTAGCTAGAGGCTGGATGCTGTGGTCTGGTGAAAGATGCTTTGGCAGGGCATCAGCAGCATCCAGTACGATACTATGACAGATTGGTTGCATGGAAAGACAAATTTTAAAAAATTAAAAGATCTTGTAGCTAAAACATTTACTTATTCATAACATATTCTCTTTCTGATAAGGCTGCTCGTTCCTGAACTGTGTTTCTTGCCTAACCTACTGTGATCCGGCTAGTTAATACTTAGATATATCCTCTGACTAATTCTATTTGTGTTTTTCACCATGTGTTTATGGATGCATTCATTGGTATTCATTGGTTTACTAATCTTCGTTCAGTTCTAATCTCCTGGCGAGCACAGACTACGGGTTTTCCCTTAATTTTATAATGAGTACTATCATGGGGAAAGAATGCTATGCATTTCATACTTGCTTTGAATCAATATTTCGCTAAGGAAAATGAAACTGGTAGGATGTAGAAAATAGGAGTTCCTTTATTTCATTCCTCTCTTAATTTCTACCTTGTTTTTCCTATATTTCTGATATCAAGACATGTATTCTCAAACAATGGACATTAAGAACATAAATATTGAATCCCTCACTATACTTATCCTCATACATATTAGTATTAACACTTTCCTGTGAACACTCTAATTCTGCCTTGTGGATTCATTATAAGGCACCCAAAGGGGAAAGAATAATCTTAATTTGTGCCTTATGAAGTCAGTTCTCTGAGACTCTTATGATTTGAAGATAATAAATAGAGCACTGTGTATCTAACTCTTTATCTTTCTTAACATCCTTGAAGACAAAGCAGAAAGATATTGTTTGTAGTTTTGACTCCTTAACTAAGTAGAGCAGTTTCTAAGATGAAATTCAGTCTACCTAGATAATAATGACTGATAAGTTATTTCAACCACAATATTCAGATACTAAAACACATAGTAGGCCCAGAAATAACTACCAAGCAACACGTGCCTGAGACTGGGGTCTAAAGAAATGAATAAAATGAGGGGATTTATCAAAAAAAATAGTAAAGAGAAGATTGTTTAAGAGAAACAAACCTGAAATAATTCATAGCCAGTTATAGATACAATAAATTCTTAACAAAGTATTTTATGCAGAAGAAGAATGACATCAGATAAAATGTGAAGAACAGAATTGGTAAACAAGACAATGACTATAAGGAGGCTAAATTTTTCGTAAATTATAAAAGAAATTAGTTAAAGCACAAATAGTAACAACGTATTGCAGAATTAACATTAATGAGAAATAAAATAAAATGCACGAAAACAGTAATAAAAAGCTAAATGGATGCATCCTGTTCTAAGGTTCTAACAGGATATGAAGTTGTATAGCGTAATCAGAATGTAGCATGACACGACGTGAATTAAATACACCGTAAACCTTAGAGCAATCGCAAAAGTTTTTTTTTAATACATCAGTAAAACATCAAGAAAGTGAAATAGACTCATAAAATGACATTCAATTAATCCAGAAGAAAGCAAGAAATGTGGGGGAAAAAGAACAAAGAACAGATCAGACAAATAAGATAATGTATTTTTTTTCTAACTAGATTTGCTTTTTGAAAATGTTTTTGGCTTTTATTAGTGCATGTTTGTAGTACATAATGATTACACTCATTGCAGGGAATTGGCACATGTACATAACACATTTCAATTTCTTTTCCCCCTTCTCTCCATCACCTTTTATTTTGTCAACATCAGATTCATTTATCTTGTAAGACCTTACAAAGTTATTTGTCATATGTACAGATTAAAAAACAGACCAATAAACTAAAATCATATAAAACACAGAAGATACTTGTTCGAAGTCAAGATATCTTAAAAAAAACAATAAGTGAATTCTCTAAATGCCAATTTATTTTTAGTTTTCTTTTATTTTTTAATCACTAATTTTTTATAAGTGCATGTTTGTAGTATATGTTTATATTCCTTGTGTGGAGTGAGTACATGTACAAAACACATCTTAATTCCCTTTTTCATTCCCCTTTCCTCCCCACCCCCATCCCTTCATCTCCTTCCCATTTCACAAATACCAATCTCCCTACTCACTATTATCTTTTATTTTGCTCTTTATTTATAATTTGGGTTTCTCATATAAGAGAAACCATGGGACACTTAAGCTTGTATTTCTGATTTATTTCATTTAACAGTATGATCTCTAGGAGCATACATTTTCCCACAAATGACTCAAGATTATCTTTCTTTATTATCTTCCACTGTGTGTAAATACCACCTTTTCTATATCCATTCATTGATGAACACATAGGTCACTTCCCAGGTTTAGCTATTGTGAGTTGTGCTGTTATAAACATGGGTATGCGTGTGTTACTGTCATATGCAATATGATGTCTTTAACTCTTGCAGTTAACATGATACTTCACCAAAAATGACATCTCTCTTGTGAGCCTCAAAATGACTACAACTAGAAAATATTTTGTTTAAAGACATATACGTGTGTATAAAACTATTTGAATATGAATGGTAAAATCCACAGTATAGTTTATTTCTGAAAGAGAGGAGGCATCGGATTTGGAAGGAGCACAGCAGCTTCAGCAAATCTGTGTAATTCTGGCTTCCGAGTTGCACTTGGAGTGCACATTTCTTGCTATGCTTTGGCATTCACATATGCATGCTTGTATTCTGCAAATGTATTAAATACAACATGTTCAAAAGGAAGTCTGTCTAAACAACAATGTAAAGACCTCAGAATAAGTTAGGATAATTTTCAAAAAGAATGGGAGAAAGGGCTTCTGCCACTGGAATAAAATGAGAGATTTGTAAAAATGTGGTTCCACAATAATTTCTTGAGTATCTACGCCACGTGCAAAATGTTAAGCTGTACACCAGATACACAGTTAAGAGTAAGACAGCACTTCTAACTTCGTTTTTTTCTTTTTAAAATGTATTAGCACATATTAATTGTACAAATTGTGATTTGCTATAATTTTTCCATCCATACACACATCATGCATTGATCACGTCCATTTACCCTTCAGTGCTCGTGGTCCCTCAGACCTTAGTAATCCCTCTTCTTCAAGGTGGACTTTTTGTATTGTTTTGTTTCCACCTATGGCAAAGAGTATATGATACTTGTCTTTCTGTGTCTGGATTATTTCTCTTCATGTGTCTTTCTCTGGTTTTGTTTTGCTGCAATAACAGAATTTCATTCTTCTTCATGACTGAACAATACTCCACTGTATATTTATAGCATATTTTCTTTATCATTTATCTGTCGACATACTAGGCCGACTGCATATCTTAACAATTGTGAATGGTGCCTCCAATAAACATGGGCACGCAGATGACTTTATTTCCTATGGGGGGGGAGAAACAGATAAACAGAGATAGAGAGACATATAAGGTATGATTGAAAAATCTTGTGAATGTTTAAATTAAAAATAATTTATTACAGTAAAAAGCACATTGGCATAACCCTCCCCCTTAAAACAATTCTTCTCGCTTTGAACACACTTATCCCATGATTTTTGGCACTTTCTGAAGCAGTTCTGGAGTGCTTTTTCATATTAGGCAGATATGATTAAAAAAAAAAAAAACACACAGTGGTTGCTGGTGCCAAATACCATCCTACAGAAAGACAGGCTTACAGAAAGAGTGAGCCCATAAAAACATTACAGCATGTCTTTGTCTACCTTAGTCACCAGACCTGATGCCATGCAATTTCTGGCTCTTCCCCTGAGTCAAGGAGATGTCAGGAAAGGTAACACTTAATTGATTCAGGACACTGAGGCAGCCATGACAAGCAACTAAAAGCAAGAAAGAGGACTTCCACACCTGCTTCAGAAAGTGACAAGGATGAGATAAGTGTGTTCAAAGTGAAGCCAAATGGGGAGTTCTGAAGATGATCAATGGAAATGTGTCTCTCACACTAATATTTTTTTCTTTAAACACACAGTGTATGTTTTGATCATTCTTGGTGTATATACACAGTAGTAGTATACCTGGATCATACAGTAGTTCTGTATTAGTTTGTAAGGAACATCCATACTGCTTTCCACTGTGGCTGTACTAATTTATATCCACACATATGTTTTTCCTTTTCTTCAAAACCTAGTCAGCTCTTGTTATGTCTTGGCTATTTTTTCCTTTGTTTTGACTTGCTCTGTTTTTATTTTTTTTTTAATTTTGTTTTTGTTTGTTTGTTTGTTAACAACCATTCTGACTGGAGGGCAAGATTCTATTTCATTGTAGTTTTAATTTGTGATTCCCTTATGGCTAATGATATTGATCAGTTTTTCATTATTAGCCACTTGTATTTCTTCTTTTGCGAAATGTCTATTACTCCCTTTCTGAGTTTTATGTTATTCAATTTTTAATTTGTTTTATATTCTGAATATTAACCTTCTGTCTGATGGATATTTTCTCCTGTGCTGTACATCATCTCTTCACTCTATTGATTGCTTGTTTTGTTGTGCAAAAGCCTTTTCATTTGAGCAAATTCCATTTATCAATTTTTGCTTTTTTTTCCCTGTATTTTTGGAGTCTTGCTCAGTAAATCATTGCCTGTAGTAATATCCTGAGGCATTTAAATTCTTATGTTTTCCTGTAGTAGTTTCAGAATTTCAGGTCTTACATTAAGGTCTTCGTTGCATTTTGAGTTGATTTTGGTCAGGGTAAGACATAGCAGTCAAGTTTCAGTCTTCTGCATGTGAATATCCAGTTTGCTTACCACCATTTGTTAATGAAGTTGTCTTCTTCCCAAATTTTGGCAGATTTTTCTGAAAATCACAGGACTATGGGCTCGCAGGTTTATTTCTGGGTTCTCTGTTCTGTTCCACTGGTCTATGTATATGTTTTTATGCCAATACCTTACTGTTTTTGTTTCTATGGTTCTGTAGTGTGTGTTGAAATCAGGTATTGTGATGCCTTCAGCTTTGTTCTTTTGCTCAATATTGCTTTTAGTATTTTGGGGTCTTTTGTGCCTCTGTATGAATTTTAGGATTGTTTTTTCTAGTTCTATGAAGCTATTCCTAACTTTAAAGAGTCTATAGGATATTGAAGGAGTATGTTGTCAACTCTGTATTTAAAAATGTGATGTTGTTTAAATTTGGTTTAAAATAAACCAGTAGTGTGGAGACACAAATTGGGGGTTCGTGGAGCTAGAGATGAAACAAGGTGAGTCATGTGTTGATAATTTTTGAGTCTGTCTCATAGTTACAGCGTTCATTAAACTATTTTCCCACATTTTTATATGTTTCAGATTTCTCATAATAAGAAATGGTTTTGTGTTGTTTTGCTCACAAAAACTGTCTTGTTCAGTACTTCAAATAAAAAAAATAGGGAGAAGAAATGGCTGCACTTCTGATCAACAGTGAAAAACCTTGGCGACAGTTTCTTGATCCAAAGTTCTTGACAGGCGAGAACAATAGGCTTTAAAAAGCACAATAGAGGTGCAAGGAAAAGAAATAAAAGACATACAAATTTAAGAGGAAGATATAAAACTGTATTTGTAAATGACATAATTGTCTATGCAAAAAATTTCAAAGAATATACCCAAAAATCTGAAACTAATTAGTGAGTATATCAAGGTTAAAGAATACAGGTTCACACTAACAAATTTAATCGTATTTTATATAGTATCAGTGAATAATCAAGAATTAAAAATTTTGAAGTACATTACTGTTTTCAATAGCATCAAAAAGTATGGAATGTCTATGTATAAATCTTACACAAGTACAAGTGAATAAGTACAAGATGTAATTACAAAATATTGATTAAAGATATCAAAGACCTAAAGAAATGGAGAGATACACCAGCTCATGAGCTGGAAGACACAGTATTATTAAGATTAGTTCTCACCAAACTGAACTATAGATTCAACATAAATCCAGTAAAAAATCCCAAAAGTATTCTATTTTAGAAATCAATCACTAATTCTGAAATTTATGTTAAAAATAGAAACTCAAGTAGTCAAAACAATTTTGGAAAAGAAGACTAAAATTGTAAGTTTCACATTACTTGATTTCTAAACTTATTTTAGAATGCAAAAGTTAGTCTAGTGTTGACAAACGTGTAGGTAAATGTAAATGGATCAGAATAGAGTCCAAAGAAAAGTCCACATATATATTGTCAGTTGAAATTGTACTGTGGCACAGAGACGACAATTCAGTGGATAAAGGAAAGTCATTTCAACAAATGATGCTCAGATAATTGGGTAACAATGAACAAAAAAAAATTTTTAAAGAACTAAAGCATGGGGCTTGGGATTTAGCTCAGTGATTAGAGTGCTTGCCTTGCAAGCACAAGGGCCTGAGTTCGATCCCCGGCACCACAAAAAAAAAAAAGAACTAAAGCAATACCACCCATTCTATAAAAATATTACCTCAAAATGGATCATACCTCTAAGTGTAAAACTGTAAAATTTAGAATTATAAAACTTCTAAAAGAAAACATAAGAGAAAGTCTTTGTGTTCTTGAGTTAAATCATGATTTCTTAGTTGTAACATCCAAAGTGCAACCCATGAAAGAAAACAATTGCTAAATTGTATTTCATCAAAATTAAGAACATCTACTCTTCAAAGGCACTATGAGTAGAATGGAAAATCAAACCATAGGTAGGGAGAAAATACTTGCAAATTATATAACCAATAATGAAGTGTTTCTAGGCTATGTAAAAAGGTTTCAAAATTCAACAGTAAAATCGATCGAATTTAAAATGGAAAACATTTGAACAGATGCTGCATCAAATAAAACAGGAGGATTGCAAATAAGTACACGAAAAGATGTTCAATATACATAGTCACTAGAGAAATGCAAATTAAAACCAAAATAAGATGCATCCATCCTATTAGATGGATGCACAAACGTGTCGTAACTTTCAGAAGCGTACAATATAAAGAACATATTTTAGTGTATGTAAATTACACTCAACTTTATAAATAATTTTTTAAACCCCTTCCCAAATATCAAATAAGGAAGACTATACCATTTTGATTCACAAAATACAGAAATAGAAAATAAAGAGGACATAGTTTAATAGGTTTCCATGTAGGGAAAACTATAAGAAATCATAATAAATGCAGTATCAGTGAACAATTTGGCATGGTTGACTAAAAGCCAGATCACTCTGTGAAGATACAGAGAATCAGTATAATGGAGAGCACGATGCCTTGTTACTCTCTGCTGCTGAGATTAGATTTGGGTCAGTAATCTGGTTCTGAGCCAGGTTGTGAGAAAGGCAAACGATGTGCCACCATCTTCAACTGGATTAGGCTTGTTTCAGCCCATGTGAATTCCCTGTCACTGAAGGTCAGTTTTGAAGTGACTTAATAAAGTCAGAGCGTTAAAAATTGTTTCCTAATCTGAAAGAATATTAACAAAACACCTACTCTGGGACAGGATGATAGAGGCGTAGCACTATGACAGTGAACAAGGTCATGTATTTTAAGCCAAAGACCCCATGTAACTTGTAAACTAACCATTCCTTTCTCCAGCCTGTAAAATACATAGTTAGGAAGTCAAAGTGCAGAGAGACATACTTTGTGGCTTATTTCAATTATCCATGTATACATGGATAATAACACATTATATATTTCAAAATTGCTACAAGAGACATTTTAATTATCAGGAATCCGAGATCATGAAAAGTCAGCAATATTCTAATTGCTTATGTCTAGAATTCAGCTCTTGTTCTGTTCTTTTCTGTGTTTGTTTCTTAGATACTAAATCTGGAGTTCCTCAGCATGGTTCCTCATTATCTTACCTTAAACTTTTCTCCAATTCACATTTGAAATGCTGTGAATATGAAGATCAGAGACAAGCAGGTCACTATTTACCTGTTTGTACTGAGACTCCTTATATGCTTGGTGGTTGCTAGAAGACAAACCTAATAGTGGCCTCCTCCTATTCCTTTGGTGCTCTGAGGTGGGAGAGTTTCCATTCTACAGTGCATTTTTCATACAGCATATTGGTACACTTGGTGCATCTAACTATGACTTTCCTTTTGTAAATGTGCATGCCCTCCTTAATTAATTTCTTAAGCACTTACAATTCATCACAATGCATTTATTAACTAAAAGACTCACATGTATCTACCAAACATCCACTATTTGCCCTTTAATCTGCTAAGTGTTAGAGATATCAAAATGGTTTAAATCATTATTTTGTTATAAATTAATTGTATTTGGTTTTTATAGCTATCTCTGACCAAAGGAAAATATATCATTGATTTTTTTTTACAACCCAATAGCTTTCGTTAGCACACCCAGTACATGCATAGCTCTTCCACAGTAGATAATGTGCACAGGTGTACATAAACACACACAACTAAAATGATGGTTTTCCATTTTTCTTTAAAAATTTGCTTTAAGAATCACCTCACTTACGAAGATTTCTCCATCTTTCTCAGCACCAAGTAATCTTTACCTGTGGATTTCCTTATATAGTTTAACATTGCTCTTTCTTGTAGCCCTTTATGATGACATGTCTTATCGTATTTGTTTGTGTGCGCCTATTGGACAATTTTATTATTTTAAGTATCAAGATAACCTAACCATAAAATACAAACATAGAAAGGAAATAAGAGCCAGGTGTGGTAGCATATGCCTATAATCCCAGTACTTGGGAGGTTGAGGCAGAAGGATCGCAATGAGTTTGAGGCTAGCCTCCACTAGAAAGAAAGAAAGAAAGAAAGAAAGAAAGAAAGAAAGAAAGAAAGAAAGAAAGAAAGAAAGAAAGAAAGAAGAAAATAGAGATAAAAAATGAAAAAGAATGAAAGGAAAACAATAGAAACAAAGTTTTGTGAATGGAGAAAGGAAGAAGGATTGAAGGGAAGGAAGGGGAACAGAGAAAAAAAGAATAATTAAGAGATATTATGTACAGGTACAAATTCCCTGTGGTGAATGTGATCATTGTGTGGGTCAAAAATGTCCCAATACGATTAATTTAAAATATAATAATAAAATATGGAGAAAGAAGGAAGGATAGAGAAAAGTTGATTGGTGGGTAAAAAATTATTAAACAGGGAAAATAAATTCTGGTGTCCTATTACATAGTAAGGTTATAGTTAAAAATAATATGTTATATGTTTCAGAATCGCTACAATAGATGTTTTTGAATGCTACTGCCTAAATAAATTATAAATGTATATGATAAATGATTTGATATTATACAGAGTATGTATTTAAAATATCACATCATACTTCACAAACATGAAAAACTATGCCAATTTTAAAAATGATGGAAGTAATCTTAAAAAGCAGCACATTTTCCCTATTTTGTCTTGCTAGGCACCGCTCTACTGAACTGTCTGACTCCTTTTTTTAATCAGGTACAGATATTAGTGTTACTAAATATTACTTATCTTATTAATATTATCTATAAATATTTGTTATTATATCTTGGTTTGTTATATATATATATATATATATATATATATATATATATATATAAAATTTAATGTGCACTGACTTCCACATTCCTGGTCACCCTTTCCCACTTTTAGTTTTCTGTTCATTTCACCTCATCAACTTTGGAAAGCCCACCTTGACTCCTAAATACATGCTCTTTCTGTTCACTCCATCTCTTCTCCCTTGCAGAGAGAATGTAATTAATGAAAAATTAATGCACTTGTATTTACCCTGTATATTATCCATTTACCCAATACCTCTTATTTCTATTTGGGCTATGACTTCTGACATAAATTTTTACTTGGTTTCAGTCTCCTAGCTGTTTTAAATTGCCTTTCTTTTATCTCTAGACATAGTAAGATAATTATTTCATTAATATTGTCAATTTTTAGCTCTCCAACTCTTGTTTCTATGGTCTATAATCCACTCCATTCTTTTTCATAAAAAATTGCCTTTGTGAAGCCTTGTCACAGTCTTTCAGAATTTGCAATCGTTGTTTTCTAGACTGTTTTCTAAACACAAGTTATAATTAGAAGGTATATTTTGAATTATACTCTTGTTATAGTCCCAGAATTTCTTGAATTCTTTTGTTCTTCTTGGTTTTCATCAACATGTTTTCTAGTCCCAGTTTGAGGAAATGTTCAAGGACATGTAGTAGGAAGGGTATAAACCTTAATTCGTCCTAAAATAGTTTAGCTGAGATTGGAATTCTACGCTCAAAATAATTTTCTTTAGAATGATATTTAGGGTGTCTTTCTCTTCTCATCAGTCAGCCAGCACTGTTGAGAATTTTTGCTAAGTTGACTGTTCTACCACTGTAGGTAATTTGTTTTGTTTTCGTTCTTTCCAGAAATTTTAAAAAGTTTTTCCTTTTCCTTGATATTGCATGATGTATTTTAAAATTGTATGATGCTTTACTTCAGTGTACCAGCCAAGAATCAAGAAGAACAAAGTGTACAGTTAAATCACCAAAGGAATTGAGAATGATTAAATATGGAGTATCTTTACAGGGGCATCGAGGGGTCAAAAGTGTAGGACAACCAAAGGGATAATGATGCCATTGCTCAGGATGAGTCATTGCAGCAATATTACCACTTCCAAACTCAGGGCCGGGGGAGAAAGGAACCCGAACAGGTGACACATACAGAGGACCCCCTTCAGGATCTTGATCTGCATTTGAGGGGAACATTAAGCCTGAAGCGAGTCCACAGAGAGTGAGCCAGAATCAGCACCCCAAGCTCATGTTTCCACGGCCCCTTTGTCCAGAGAACCCACGCTGGCCAAACCCACACAAAGGTCCAGAGTGTGGACACCAGACGATACTATGTATACATGTTAGAAAGTAGTAAACAGTGGTGAGCAAAGCAGAGCACTAAGAGATGTTGGCCAGTGCACCAGGCGAAAGCAGAGCACTAAGAGAGGTTGGCCGGTGCACCAGGCGAAAGCAGAGCACTAAGAGAGGTTGGCCGGTGCACCAGGCGAAAGCAGAGCACTAAGAGAGGTGGGCCGGTGCACCAGCTGTAGTCTTTTTCATTTATTGTACTTCAAGCTGAATAGGCGATTTCAATCAAAAGACTTGTTCCTGATCAGTTCTGGAAAGTTTTATCCTATTGACTTTATTGTTACTTTCTCATTTTCTTTTCTTCCTTGCTTTCTTAATTATTTATATTCACTTTATGTTACGCTTAACTCTTTGTTATCATCACAAAACTATAAGCTTCTTGAAGGCAGAAGCAACAGATTACTTATCATTTTATTTTCTGTGTCACCTAGTATGTTGGCTTGAAAATGAATGTAACTAAGAAAAAAGGATCTAAATCAAATTAAGTCTAAACAATTTGCACTTTAAATGTTGGTTAATGTAATGTTTAGATCATAAAAACTTAGACAAGAAAGGTTTTTTAGTAGAATTTGCAAATTTTTTAAACTTCTGACCTCGCTTTTGCTTTGCTATCTGTTTTGGCTTAGAAAAGAACTCCAGGGGATTTTGCTAATTTTTTTTTAAATAAAGATAAAAATGAATGCATCTTATATTTATTAATTTTAAATGTACAGAGCATTTAGATCTTTAATAAAGAGGCAACACACCACTAGTCTTGACAAATTATTTAATTGACTATTTGAGATACACATGGAATTTTTGAAAAGATTCTACTGTGATTCTGTGTTACAATTTAAGGTAGTACGACACAATCCATGAGAAGAATATTATTATTGTTAATATTATTATTTGTTATTGTTGTTTAAAATCTTGAGGTTGTTTTATTAATATCAGCAACATTTTGACATCAATCAAATCGTTTCTGCTGGGGGAGAGTGGACTATAAAAATCCCCACACTCTTTAGAATCGGGAGGACCTACTTAGGGCAAGGAGTCCATTCTCCTAACACCACTCACCGTCTAGTCAAATGTTAACACCATTGTTATATCCAACCTCCCATTCCTGACCTCAAAAATAACTCCTTAGGGTCATATAAATTATTGAGATAATGATGGAAAATCTTTATTGAGTGCAACTGCATCTGTCACCACTCCAACAAGAACTTCCTTCTCATACTTCGTTTCTAATGGAGAAGATGAACAATTAAACAAGAAATTATTTAAGCCAACTAAAACATCTTTAGTGCAAAGTATAGGGGCAGAAAACAGAGAAAAAGTCTTAGGAGGGCAAATGTGTAATAATGAATATAAGAAGTGGAAGAGATCAGGAAAATTCTGTGGAAGACACAGGAAACAAAATGTGCCTTGCCTGGGATTAGTGCTCAGAAAAAGGTGATGGGTATTATTGAGACACCCAGTACAGTGCTGGAAGATAAACAGCTCCAGCCCACAAATGTAAGCAATAGACTGAATAAACAGAACTGGAAGGGGCAATGGAAGAGCCCCTCCCCTCTGACAGGCCATTTCAATCCATTCTATTCTGTTTCCTCTCCCTCTGTTGTTAGGTAAAGTCTCAGACATTCTTTCTATACCGTGTCCAATCATTAGTAATAATATATATACATGCACATAACATACATGCGTCTATGTATACACACAGAGCTTACTGTCAACCCCAAAGAGTGTCATTTTAGTAATTAATATGTTCTTTGCAATATGATATTATTTTTCAAAGTTAAAACTTCTCCCCTCCTCATTCAGAAGGATGCACTGAGCTACTTCTCATTCCACATTTTTTCTACCATGGTTCTCTGGAGCAGAAGGAAAACAAAGAGAAGCAGGAAAGGTTATTGCCTAACTGACAATACAAGCCTACCCTCAGTTTCCTCTAAATTTCATACAAGTAGAAAATTAAGTTTCTTTGGACTTGGCAGAAGTTTAGACTCTTTCTTGGACACTTCATGAGCAGTGTCACTACTGGAATCTGTCACCTCAGTTTCCATAACCAGAGACACGCTTCATCAGTTTGATCCCTTAAAATTCTCTCGTGTGAGTGTGCTCCGCACAGAGGATCATTTTACAGGCTCTGGATGTTTTTAAAGGGTAATGTTGATTCAAGGGTCAAAAGATCCAAGTTTGAAAGCTTTTGCAAATTCTGCATAGGCGGTCTGCTACCTCAATGAATCATGTCAGAATGTTTGCACCTGCTGGTTTGGGGCCTCGGCCAAAACTAGGGCAGGAAGAGTTACTTTTAAAACATTTTGTAACCTTTAGTAGAGACTCAATAAGTGGTAGTTGGGCAAGAATTTATGTGAGCAAAAAAAATCCAATACAATATAAGATAAATAGACACTATGGTATTAAGTATCAAAAAGATACAAAAAAAAAAATCTAGCAAAGACCTGAAAAGAAAAATCTCAATAAATCCCTTGGAAAGAATTGAGAAAAACAACAGAGTGACAAAAATTATCTTAGTAAAGAAAATAATAGTTACATGCAGTTATTAAATGTTAAATTTATTCCAAGCACAGTTGGAAATACTTCATAAACAGAATCTTCCTTAATCTTCAAGTCAACCCTGTGGATTAAGTATTGTTTCCCCTGTTATTTACTCATAAGAACCAAGACTAAGGAAGGTTAAACAACCTTTCCAGTGCCATACTTCTGTGACATTATGCACAGTTTGCTTAAATTGTGTACAGTTAAGTGTAAGTACTGGGTGTCCCCTTGATGTCTCCTGTAAAGAACGTTTTGAGATATTGTTATAGGGAAGGCTGAATTTGTAGTACTCAAATGGCAGTCACAATCAGGATTCTGGAGCCCAGAGTGCACAGGCCAAGTAAGAAGCAGTAATAACTAGAGTATGTAAATCAGAAGTCTTCATAATTGTGGTGCCATATTGAAAAAGATTTCTTTTTTGTACAAAAGAATCAAAAAGTTTCTGTGCAACATATTCAGAGACATCATAACTCAAATCACCAAAGATATAACTTCAATATAAGCTGAATCACTTATAATCAGATTTTTCACCATTTACCCCCTTTAACCCCTAGCTTCTTTTCTGGTTTAAGGAAAAGACAATTTTAATAAGTTGGTTGAAAATTGCCTACATGAATTTTATAAATTCTCAATCATTCTTATGACAGTAACTAGGTTGCTCTTGCAGAATTTCATAAAATGCTCTGTTTCCAGTGATCCTTTGTTTGACAGAAACCTCTTAGATTTTTGTCTTCTTTCTTTCCTAAAGTAGTTTCAGGGCTTTTTTGTTTCTTGTATATCTTGTTGCTGGTCATGTATTGTTTAGTATGTTTTCTGATACTATAAATTTACTTTTCATGAAAGTCATTAGAAAAGAAAACATAGAGATTAACCTCATTCTACTACACTTTGAAATACTGAATATGTTTAAATTCAATGAAAAATTTTCTAAATCTTTGATGTTCTGTTGCCAGGGAGCCACTAGTCCTGGGTCTTGTGCCTTCTCTACTCTCCTATCTGAGAAACACGGGGCTCTAGCCACCTCGTTTCTCAGAGCACCTCAGTGAAATCATTTCCTCGTTTTCCCAATTCTAATACCAAAATATCTCTGATCTCTCCACTTACCTGTATCATCACAAAACAGTCCTGATCGAAATCACCAGCATCTTCCTATCCTCCAAGGCAATCCCTCTTCTTTTCTTTCTCTCATGCCAATCCACTCACCATGTAACAGCTACTGAGCACTTCTAAAAATGTAAACTTTATTCCATTTTACCACTATTAAAAACCCTGAAAGGCTTCTGGCTACAGATTAAAATTGAATGTTAATGTGGCATACAATACCTTGCATGATCTTGCCTCTGCTAATCTCTCCAGATACGAGATTAATCTATGTCGTCTTTCCATATGCTGGAATTGCTCCCCAGCTTTGATTCCAATTTGTAAGTATTTGTGTCTTTGGTATTTGTAGTGTTTCTCTTCCCTACTAGACTGTATGTTACATGAAAGGGGAATGTAATTAATTTATGCATTATTTGTCATTTCTGTGTAGCAAGTATTTAACATATAGGTTTTCCACATATTTTTGTTAAATAAATAAATGAACTTCAGTAAAAATTACATTAATTAATGTGAAAGATTTTATGTTGTATGCACCAGGAAAATGGAAATTGCAAACATAATAAGAAAGTGTTTAAATTATGTAAAAAAAAAGCAAAATAGAAAATGTTATAGTGTGCATAGCATTTATAATATGATTTACATAATATTTACAGTATGGTCATGCCCTTTAAGCCATAGATGTGTATTTAAACCATCTTTGGTTGTAAAGAAGGGAGATCTTCTTTAAAATATATATGTAGGTTCTGCTTTCTGAAGTACGAAAACCAGAGTTTGTCTTAGGAATAGATGACCCTTTTGTCTAGGAGAGATTTCTGGGTGGGTCTCTTGGTTACACTGAGTGTTACAAAAATCCTTTTTTGAAATGAAAAAATATGAGCAGCTTAACTGTTCTGCACAATAGTTTGGCTTCAGTGAAGTTTAATTTGCATGTCCGTATTTTGTTTCCTTTTTGAAAAATCTCCTGAGTCTAACCTTCTTCCCAGACTATGGGGGGCAGTGGTGGAGAAGACCTTTCAAAGAGGCTTTGAACGTGAACTCTGTCCAGATAGAAGTGTAAGCTAAGAAGGATAGCACTGAAGCCAGCTCATGGCAGCTTCCAAGATCCAGTTGGAAGCATTTTAATACATTTTGCTAAATAGTTGTTAAATATAGACATTATTAAAAAGTTGCATATTTTTACATTTATATATAATTTACTTAAAATAAATGTTATAAATACTCAAAATTCATCAATTCCTAGTATTTTATTATATTTCACTATCACCTATGGTCTTGAAGTAATTTACATCTCTCATACCTTCATGATAGAAATATTGTATAATGTGACTGTACAGCTTCTCCTAATTCCTTGTTCAATGGTGTCATTTGATAGCTTGAAGTCAGCAATAGTGGTTGTATTCACCTGAAATCAACCATTGCTACAAAACAGGAATTTATTTGTTTTGTTGATTTTTCTGGACTTAAGAAAATAAAACAGAAACGTTAGTAATAATGCAAATTAAACTTTTAAATGTGGCACGTATATCAACTGAATTCTAAATAGCACTAACCACTGCAGAAATAGCCTTGTGGTATTCAAAAACTATTATTTAACTTTGCCAAGAAGTTGCCTTAACATTATCAAATGAGTGAGATTCTCACACATCTTGTCATTTTACTATATTGTTTAGTGTAACTCAATTATCAATCAACATTTGTCAGAAATATACTTGTATGTTAACTGTAGTATATGTTGTCTATGAACACTAAAATTTGGCAGAAATCATTGAAAGCATTCTATGAAAATCAATCGTTATATGCTTTACTGTGAAGCTTTTATTATTATAAATTGCATGTTACACATCTTTTATATCAATAAAATTAATAACATATTCATATATCTACTCCTGCAAAACAAGTGGTTGAATCAGCACATGATTGGGTCTAGGCTACTTCTAGCGAAATGGAATTTGTGGACACTAAACTTTCTCGGGAATACATAGACACTTTTGGAAAGGAGAGGCTGATATCAATCTGCCTTTCACAAAATGCAGTAGGATGAATACTCTGGCTATTGGTATTTAGGAATTAAAACTTAATATAATCCATAAGGCCTGAGACTGTCAGATAAATCTGTGTTACATACATTTAAAACACATGTGCATGTAGACAAGGACTAAGACATGATAATCATCATGAAAGGTAAAGTGGTAAGTTTATAAATAAATATTTTTACTTTTATTGAAAAGACTTTTCAGTGTCTTGAAAAAATATACGACATAATAAATACAGTGTTATTCATAGAAGTAGTTTAGTTCAATGAATTAAGAAATAAGCAAATTGAAAAGATTTAAAATTTAGCTTTCAATTTGTAACTCACATGGTTTAAAGAGTTTGGCTTGTTAATTTTTTTATGTACAAGGGATGAAATAGCAACCTGGATCACGAAGCAGCCAGGAGAAATAATAGAGTCGTTTGTCACATAGTTTCTTAAAAGAGTGATAAATGGAGCAAAGAACACCTTGCACTATAAAAACGCTAGGTAAATTTAAACTGTGCTTGAATATATTGTTTCATTGGTGGTTAGCTGACATCCTTTATCAAATCTGATGTAAAATAACTATAATCTCTCTCTGGACAACTCTTCATTAATTCTCCTAAGTGTCATCTTTGTCATTAACTTAGAAAGGTATAAATATATACTAATGAGAGTATTAATTATAAGAAGTGCTTTATTTCCTAAGTAGGCAACCTTATAAATCAAATACTTGGCACTCTATAGCAAGAGACAGACAAAGTTGTTCATTTTACAAGGCTAAAATGACAAGTAAGTTTTTGGTAAGTGCCATCAAATAATATGGGGTACTATGGTAGACCCTCATAATCTGGAAGATATCTTGCATGGCACAGTTTCTTAGACAAAACTTTACTTTACATATCTGTACATATCTGATAATATGTACAGATAATTGCTGTTCAAGGAAGATAGTGTTAAGTAGACATTCCTATAAGTCAAAGAAGGTTGAAACTCACCAAGGAAAAAGTTATTTTTCTAATAAGTGGCTTTTGCCCTCTCATTATTCATGTTACGTCTAATTGGTGTCAACATGAGATCAATAACACTTCCTTGCCTTATAGGACTCTAGTGAAGCATAAATAATACGTAAGTTACTAAAACAGGCACATGATGCACACTACAGATAAATTGCTATTGTGTTATTATTATTATTGATGTTGGCATTGAAAGTTTGATTTCTACTCGGTACATACAGAAAGATGCCGTACAAGGTAACTCTAAAGGCATTTCCCTGAGTTTTGTGCATTTCTCTGACTACTTTCCTATCACTTTATCTAGACTTCTGCAAGACTTTCTGGGCAGGTCATAGAAATAAGAGGTACTTATTTAGCTCACTAAAGGTAGCAGATCTCTTGGATTTCATGCAGCTCTGTATTCATAAAGTCTGATGGATTGTAATGCTTCTCAGGCTCTTGTCTCACGGTTATATAGAAAATGCTACTCCTAATCATTTGCTTATTGTTTTGTTTCTTTGTTCATTTTTCTTAACAGTAAATATAAACACTGTTTCTACTTGGTATGTTTTTAAGATAAATGACCAATTGTTTTAAATTATCAAATTAACGGACTAGAAAGAACCTTAAAGTAAAAGTTGAAGCTGTCATTACAGGTACACATAACACTCCTAAGCTTCCGATGTGAATCTGTCTCATCTCTACACCACCTTCCCTCACTGACACCAAGGCCTCTTCTTGCATCCTTCCTATTTTTGTTTGTCTGCCTTCCCCACTACAGTAATGTTCAAGTGACTTCAACTGGTTAGTTTCAACAACTATGGATATTGTCATGGTTTAGGTTGTGATGCCAGGAAAGGTGTTGTCTTTTTGTCTGTGGAAGGAATCACTAAAAATGAGGACAGCTCATGTCTAGAGACATCTTCCTAGATTCATGTCAGACAGAGTATTCAGTAAATTCTACCAAATTAAGTAACTAGCCCTAGTTGTTTTTGCTATATATGGCAGGCACAGTGTCTGATACTTCAACGCAGTATCCTATTTAATCTGTGCAACAGTCTTTAAAGGTAAGCATTGTAGTTCCATGTGCAGATGAGAATTTTGAGGCTCACAAAAGGTAAGTAATGTGCCAAATATCATATCACCAGGCAGAGTGGATATGAAGAGGACACTTTCCACCATATCGTATGATAATAAATAATCACCAGGGACATGAATACCGTCCAGTGTTTAAAGCAGTGATGGCAAAACTTTTAGATCTTTCAATGGTAACAAACAGCTCATTTCAGCACACATGTCATAGGTTCACCACCACTAGTCTAGAGCTACCTTTTTCCCCTAACAAAGAGGGGTGTTCCTATGGTAGGATCTGCATTGGTGCTTTGTCTGTCTGGCTGCTATTAAAAAAATACCATAAACTACATGGCTTGGAAGCAATAGAAATTTGTACCTCACAGTTCTGGAGGCTGGGAAATCCAGGATCAAAGTGACAGCAGGTTTGCTGCCTGGTGAAGGTGCATGTCCTAGTTTACAGATGAAACTCTCTTGCTGTGTCATTATGTGGTAAAAGAAGATGCAAACACTTGGAAGCCTCTTTTATAAAGGCACTACGGTGGCACCTCAGTTTAGGAACTTATTAAGTTCCTAAATGTTTTACAATTTGGGGGAAGATGGCTGCATTTATGTTTGTGTGGGAAGGATGGCCATAGTTGTGTTTGTCACCTGATGCAGAGTTTGCGAGCAGAAGCAAAATTTTGCCAAAAGCTTTTGTTTGTGAACAGAATTGTTTGCAAACAGAAGCGTTCATGAACTGAGGTGTTACTGTCCTTCCATTCGTGAGGCCTCTGCCTTATTACCTAACCTCTAAACGACCCCAACTCTTAATATTTCAAAATTCAAGATGAGGATTTTAGCACATGATTTGGAAGAAAACATAAATATTCAGAACACAAGAGCTGAGAAGAGGCCAGACTCACTGGCAAGAAGAGGTACACCACGGCCTTGAAATATGCCCATTCTATAGTTGTGATGAGACCATACACCAAGGCCCTCTGATTGCTTCACTGTTACACAAGAGGAAAGAAAGCCAAGTGCTGCACACGAGAGTTTAAAGCAAGCGCAGGCTCGTGGGAATTGCCTGTGCCTTTCGAATAATACCTAAATTCAGATTGATAGACATAACACACTGTGTGCGACGAGCTCTGTGTTTAGTTGAAGGTGGAACAAAATGTCAAGCAAGTAAACCTCAGCTTGTGCCCTCTAGAAACTTCCAATCCAGTAGTCAAGACAATGGGGAAAATCAAAGACGACCCGTGTTAAGCAAAGTTGTGGGAAGTCCTGACTGAGTTGCACAATGCTGTGTGGCTTCCCAGAGGCCGAGACGAATTCTGCCTCCTGTCTGATGTGATTCTCTTGCGTTAGTATTTTCTGCCATGAATCCAGGAATGACTAAAGTCTCTTTCATTCATTTATTCATAATACAAAACAAAACATCCTCCCTTCTAAACACATATATACAAACCCACAACAACAACCCTATTTCTCCTGTTTTTGTTTCTCTTTCTTCTGTTGGAAATAAGTTTTCCCTTCATCGTTTTGTCTGGAGCTTTGCTTCATGTTCTTAACTGTGTTCTGAGATGCATTGTTGAAGACAGCAGACTAGAATATGTCAGTCTTTGCCCCTCTCTGGACCCAGGCAAGCCCTGACCCTGGTGTGGTAAGGGTTTGTGCTGGGTTTTTCCCTGGAAAGAGAAGAGTCATTTCTTTTCCTCTGCTGAAACAACTGCTTTTAGTAGCACTTTCCACAGGAAATTTCTCCAAGCTCTATCTTAGTTCCTTCAGTACTTCATCATATTCCTACACAACTCATTATAAGGTCCCTTCCTTGCCTTTAATTTTCTTGAGTCCTTTCTTCCATTGCCATGTGAGACTCAGTGTAGAATGTGCAAGTACGTAGTATACTATGTATGCTGTCTATCGGACTCTGGACCAGTGCTGCTTCCTCTACTAATCTTTCCTTGAAAATCCTTACCATTGTTAACTGAACATTTGCCAAAGCTCAGCCACTGTGCTACGTGGGGCACACCATCTTGGGTGACACTCAAAGTGACTCCATCAGATAGTTGTTACTATTATCTCTAGAGCAAGGGTCTACCACTACAAAAGAGAAGCTACTTATCCAGGTCACAGAGCAAGTGGCATTGCTTGGACTCAATCCTCTGTCAGTCTGGTCGTAAAGGCTCTGTCATTCTGTTTGTTTCTTGTTTCAACTGTACTATATTGCTTCCCAAGGAAAATACTAGAAATGTGGCATCACAAGGCTTGATGTAAAATATCTGTTCATCTACTTTTGGCACTGTGGACTTGGCTTTCATTCACCTTCCCAGTCACTGATCTGTCTCTCTAAATGATTTCAAGGTCTCTGAGTCTGCTGTGCCCTTAGTAAATTTGTTCTTTCTGCCTCCAGTGTCCTCCTGACACTGTCCTCTGGATCATGCGCCAGCCTTCTGCCTTGATCCGTGTGGACTGGGCCTTTGGCCCTGCAGATGAGCTTCCGTGTGTCTCCTCACTCACCTGTGTCACTTCGTGTCACGAGAATGCGGTAAGCATCTGTTCCGTAGCAGCGCTCCGCATGAGTTGGACACCAGCATTGCATCGAGAGACGGTGTTTGACGGGATAGACCCAGTCCATCCATCTTTTTAAGTAAATTTTACATAACACTGTCTTTCTGTTGCTATCCATAGAATACAAATTGTAAATAACAATAAAAATACAAAATTTAATATAATGTCTTATTAATGATACTTTTAGTGTTGTGTTAGTAATAATGGCTTCAGGCTACCATTATTGCCAACAGTTTAAAGTAGAATTTATACATAAGGAAAGATCTATCATTGAGTGGCAATATGTTCAATATTTCAAATAAGTCATCTTTGGCATTATATTTTATGGGATTCCTCACTGGATCTGATTACGGTCATACTGCTTTTATTTCATAATGGGGCTGACAAGAAAAAAGTTTGCTTTGTAGTTTTTTATTGTTTGTGTTTGTTGTTAGTATTATCTTCTATGTGTTCTTTCTCTGAAGGATTCTTTTAAAACCGTTTCTCCATGTTGTTAGTTAGTATGATAAATCCACTTACCAGATATGCATATGACATAGCAAATATGTAATGGGAAGTAAATACTTACCTGAGGGAGCCTTCTGGTGCCCTTGTAGGTTATGGAGCTGCCACTTTTCCCAAATCACACTCTACCCACTCCAAGTGACACACCAAGAGCCCAGCAAGGCGGACCCAGCAATTCCTTCCTGCTACATTTTCTTTTTTAATTTAAATAAAAAGCAAATGACAAATGTAAATGAGATTCCTCATCTTGTTGCATGACCTGCCCAATCTAAGGACACCTGCTCCCAACGTCACATCTCTGCTCCATACCAGCTTCTGGAGGACAAGAACCCTGTCATCTCCATTTTTTGCTTTTAATTACACCGGAAAACTTTTGTCTTAATAATAAATTGCCAGATATTTTTATTTTCCCTTTATCATTTAGCCAGCACAAGAATCTTATGAAGTATTTTTTATCACTAATTTATATGAGTAGATGAAAAACTTGAGGTGTTAACACAAATCATAGAGCTAGGCTTTGAACACCTGTGGGTTATCCAACAGCATAGTCTTCTCAGTAATTCTGATATATATATATAACACACTATTTTAGTGCTATATATGAGGAATAGCACACATGTATAGAGCGATAGTTAAACTCTCACCATCTTTCCATCCATCTATCTATACATTCATTTATTTACTTATTTAACAATTCTGAATACCAGAGAGGATCAGGGTACTGTTCTAGGCACCAAGGATACAGTACTGAATAAAATACAAATATTACTTCTTTCTGAGGTCTTGTGGGGAGAGACAGAAAACACATGTAATGTGTAAGTAAATTAAATTTTATCATATGTTAGCACGTAATAGATGCTACAAGAAAAGAAAGAGAGCGATGAGGATTTAGAGTATTGTGGGGTATGGTTTTAGATAAAGTGGTCAGGGAAGGCCCTGCTGAACACGGAAGAGTTAAACAATGGCTTGAAGGAGTTGAAACTGGAGCATGATCAAGGTGCTGTGGAAACAGAAGAGCCCGCATAGCTGCGGCAAGAATAGTGGCTTTCTAAAATTGTCCATGTCCTAACATCAAAAACCTGTGAATGTTACCTCACATGGCAAAAGGGGTTCTGCCAGCGTGATTAAATTAACCACTTGAAATAGGGAAATTATTCTGGATATCTGGGGAGGACCATGGTAATTGGGAGACAAAGGGATGTAGAGAAGCAAGGATGCGTAACAGTCAGGAAGGAGTTGCGAAGATAGAGCAGGGATAAAGAGATAAATTGCTAGAAGGAAGACATGAGACAAGAAGCATGTGAAGCCTCTAGGAGCTGGGAAAGATAAAGAAAGATCACTTCCCTAAAGCATCCAGCAGGAAGCTAGCCCTGCCAACAGAACATAACGTGTATTTGTAACCAACTAAGTTTGCAGCAATGTGTCACAGTAGTAACTAGAAATTAATAAAGTGAGGAAGGGGGAGATCAGTGGGAGAGGGAGCTAAGGAGATTCCAGGGTCTGATCATATAGGGCCACTTGGCTACTCTAAGGACATTAGCCTTTATTCCAAGTCAGATGATCACCACAGCGGGGCTTTGTCATGGAAGAAACATGGTCTG